>JASAND010028626.1:0-10698 GCA_030248195.1 Trissonchulus latispiculum
TACATATATATATATATATATATATATTTAAGTTTTTCATTTTTTCATTTCTTTTTGTTAGTATGAACTATATGCGTATATATATATAACGTATGAAACACTGTGGGAGCATATTTTACGCGGAACAATAATCAGGATAGTCAAAAATTTGCCGTAGATTTTTGGTGGTCCGATCGACAGGTTCCTAGAAGGTCCCGAGATTCAAAAAGTTCCTGAAAAACAAGCCCAGTAAACTCAGTCAGTTCTACATATGCAGCAAAGCTGTTTCTGTTGGCTGAATTGTTGACATCTAGAAATCTCTTACAGAATTCTCATGTTCGTCGCTACAAATCACTTTGTTTCTTTGTTTTACTTTCCCCTTTTTAGCTTGCCGCAGAATAAACGCTATGACATTCTGAAGTTTTCCAAAAATCTAAATGTTGATGTGGGCAAGCTGAAACAGGTACGTACCTATGTCATCTGGTGCAGCAAACACTCTGGAGGGGGGGGGTAGGGGGTGCACCCAGACCCCCGCACTGTCAAATCTCTTTTAAGAGGTACCTCTGTACAGAGAACACCAATGATATAGAAGTTACGTACTCTCCTCTGACTGCACGTCTGACTGCAGTCCGGAAGGTCCGTGCTTCGATTCACGGCTGAGCCAGTCTTCACATTGGGCTTATTCTAGTGAGGTGGGTGCCCCCTTCATAAATAACCTCCACCAAAATTCGTTCTCTCCCCCACCCAAAACGAGAGGGTTCCCTTTTGTTACAAAATTTTTCCCTGAAACATTCGCTCTGATGGCCAATTCTTCTAACATTTTCTGGCTTCGCCGGTGACTTTTACTTTTTTGCATTTTTGATCACTAAATCTGCCTATTCTATCTGTGTTAATTTGTGATATATATTATATAAGTTAACTTTCACAGTGCATGCTAGAAAGATAACGCTCTTTTTAGCATCGTTTTGAGAAAAATTTTTCTCCGTGTCGACTTCACTATCCCAAACGATTTAACCTGTCTCTGCTTACTTCCAATCCATAAGTTCAAAATTTTTGTCCAAAACCGTTATATATATATACAAGTTTACAAACCTTTGTTTACCTAGACAGGGTCCTGACTACCAGAGTCGGAGCGTAGGCTAGAAATGGGAACATCCCCACTGTATGTATTTTCTAGTGATGGGCACTGGATATGTTCTCATATCCGGACATCCGCCTACTTTGCTTTAACGGATATCCGGTTATCTACCTGTATATAATTCCAAACTCAAGATCAAGAAAATTTTTCAAGTTCGCAATTAAAGTTTCAATTGTTGTGACAATTTTTGGATACTCTGCGAATTTCTACCTTGGTTACAAACATACGTATATACGTAGTTTCCGAGAAATATTTAAAAAATATTTTCAAATTTTGCAGTTTAGAATTTTGTCTGAACTCTGAAATATATCCGGATATTTTTCTCCAATCGGATATTATCCGAATATCCGAATATCCAATGCCCATCACTAAAACTACATACGAACATTACTATCAAGGGAGAATTGTTAGACTTCTTTTTCCGGTTTTTTTCCGATTTCTATTTTACCGTTCTTTTTTCCAGATCACCCTAGACCGTGAGGACAATGCCACCATCTACGAAGACTACACCAGTCGTCAGCCGCAGAGCGGGGCCGGTTCCGTCTTCGGTCAGAAGGCCAAGGAAATGGCCCGTCGTAAGAAGCTGGGCTACTCCACCAAAGGCTACAGTGCGGAGGATCAGCCTTGGATCCTGACGGATCATGGGAGAAATAGTAAACGGTAATGGGTACAAGGTACATGGCTGATGTATATACAGCTGGCATTTTTTAGGGTTTTGAAAGTGGGGGGGCGAAGCCCCCACCCCTAGGGAGGGGGAAGTGGGTGGGCTTCCGAAAAGTGGGGGGGGGACGACCCAAAGGTAAAATATACCGACATTTTTGGCCTAAAATTAGCATTTTTAAGTTAAAAACGCAAAATCACTGTTTTTACGCTTAAAATGAGCTTAGAAGTCCATAAATTAGCTAAAAATTGAGAAAATTCTTTACAATTTGACCTCAAAAACCTAATTTTTCGACAATTTTTTGCGACCCCTAAAAAAGTGGGTGGGGGCTAAGGGCTTGCCGAAAAGTGGGGGGGGGACGAAAGTTGGGGGGCTCCGAACAGTGGAGGGGGAACCGAAAAGTGGGGGGGGGGGCGGCCCCCCACCCCCCCCATTAAAAAATGCCAGATACATGGTATATACATGGAATTCGCAAAAAATTAACTTTGTTCTGAGCTATAACTGTAAATAAGGAGCATGGTTTTTCAGGGTTTGTTTTTGAAAATTGCAGCAGTGGCGTATCCAGGATTTTTAAAAAAAGAGGGATTTCAACCCAAAAAGCGATGGGGGTCCGGACATGGTCAGAAACTAATTTTTTCCAAGAAACGTTCAAATTTCCGCTAAGAATAGCTAAAAATTTCAAAAATCTCCTAAAAGAGTAGGGTTCGGTTGGACCCCCTGGAGCCTCCCCCCTGGATACGTCCCTGCAGATTGGATTTCTGTTTTCCAGAAAATTTGTGTCCAGAAATATATATACATTAAAATGAAAAATTAAAAATTGAAAAAACAGAGAGGGTTTTAATTATGGCGTAGTGTTTAGAAGTGAATTTTCGTACGTATTATGTATCTTTATGCATAATTAACATTATTATCAGATTACTGTGTGATAGCATAGTATACGTATTCCATGGCTTAGAGATGCATAAGTTTTATGAAGTGTAAAAGGTTTTCCTGGAATTTCTGAAATTTTGGTTGAGGCCTTACAAGAAAGCGTAGAGTTAAAATCAACTCGATACTTTTCATGAAAGAGTTAAAAGAGGAAAGCACAAGCTTGACTGGAGTTAAAACGTGTTGAAAAGTTAATTTTAACTCTACTTAACTTTTTTTAGTCTACCCCTTTCTTGAAAATGCGCCCCCTTGGTTTTTTAATTCCCGGCCCAGGCCCGGATGTTTATTCTTATTCCATTTTTCTGTCTATTCTAGCTTCCGTGGTCTGAAGGAGGGCGGTATAGGCGAGCATTCGGCCTATTGGATTTTCATCAAAAATGCGGCGGACAATTCCTTCATTGCCTACCCGGTTTCGGACTGGTACAATTTCCTTCCCTTGGCTTCCTATAAGACCCTTGATGCTGATGAAGCTGAAGAACAGTTTGAGAAGTAAATTCTAATTTTTTGAAAAGTTTTTGGGGTTGAATTTTGCAGAAATGGTTTAACTGTTCCGATGTTTTTGTGAATATTGTTGAATTATGTATTTTTAAGATTTAGTTATTTGTAAACATTTAATTTTCTTGTTTTCTGTGAAGTTTTGAGTGGTCTCTTCTCTTGTGGCAAATGCGTAAATACGTATTTGGAAGTCAAGTAAGTGTTCGTAGGAGTGACCTATTTTCAGTTCTGCCTTCTTGTGTTTACTGGTGATTTTTCAAGGTTGTCTCCATGCTTTCATCGAAGTTTTCTTTTTCCTTTCTTTTTTCTAGACGGAATCAAATTCTAAACCAGTTTGCCCTGAAAAAGCCCGGCGCAGAAGCGGGTGACCCAGACACTCCGGATGTGAAACCGACTAAGGCTGAGCTGAGGTCTTTGGTAAGAAAAAACTGACAAATCGAAACTTTAATAAAGTGCTGAATTTCTAAATTTCTATTTGTCAATTTTCGGTCATCTGAATTTTCATTCTTTCTTTCTCCCTGCAGTTTGTTCCTACTGATTTCTCCTTTTTGTTGCTTGGATTTTTAATTCTTATTTTAACATATATATTTTGATTTTGTGATTTCATAATATTTGTTTTCTGATTCCGTTTTCTATTTTGATTTTTTCTGTTTCAGAAAATTACAGACGCCGATGAAAAAATGTCTTCGGACGAAGAAGACGGGGATGAAGACGGTTAGTTTTGTTTTTTCCTGTTTTTTCTTTTGTTTTTTCATTCTTTTTTAATCTTGCAGCCTTTGTACAGTGTGCTATGCTAACAGATTCCTTCTGAGCGTTAACAAGACTAGTTTCTGTGATTTGTTAGTTTGGAACTGGACTAGCACCAAGAGTACATAATGATAGGAGTGTAACAAGCGATCACATTATCTGTTATCAGCTCGCGAGCCATGCTTTGTGCACTAATGGCCCACCCCAAGTCAGTACTCAGTACGCAATTGCTTAGGCTCACTCATTTCTATAAGATAAGGTATCCCCCAAATGTGACCTATCATTCAACAGTTGACAAAAATATTCGGTTTGTAATGTGTTGGATTTTCCCCCCACACCCCCCTCCCACCCCATTCTCACAGTTGGAAGAAGGAATTTTTAAATTGGATTTAGTTTAGATATCATGTCTTAATAACAGTATTAATGTTCTTGTTTATTCCAATGTGTTCCTGTGTCTTTATCTGTTTGCTCTTTTTACAGGCACTGCCCAAGCTACGGGGGCTGCCCCAGGGGGCAAGGGCAAAGCCGGTAAGGCGGGCCGGGCTCGCGGCGGCCGAAAGGCGGCCAAACGGGCCCAGCGGCGGGCCGAACTGGGTGAGGATGATGTGGCGTCGCTGGACAGCGATGATGGGGATGATGAGGGTCGAGAGGTTGACTATATGTCAGATTCGGATGAGAGCAGGTGACGTGTGCTGCAGCAGATGTTTGCTGGGCTTATTCTGGGGGGATTTTTCTTGGGGGGCCTCTTTATGAGGGGCCCTCGGGGGCGAGTCATTCTTCGGCGGGTGGGGCGAAAATCTGTCTAAATTAGTCTGAAAACGTGCTAAAAACATGCGCTGTTTTTATAGTGATCGCCAAAAAAAGATAAGCGGATTTAGTGCTGCTTAAATAGGCTAAAAATTGACTAAAAATGTCCAGCGAAGCCGGAAAAGTTTTGAAAATTTGGCCTTCTAAGCGATTTTTTCAGGGCAAAAGTTTGTACCAAAAGGGGCACCCACTTTTGGGGGGGGTGATTTTGAGGGGGGGAAGGGTGTTTATGGGGGGCCACCCTTCCCCCACTAGAATAGCCCAGTGTTGTAAAGCTTCAATTTGAGTAGATAATAATATGTGGCTCAATCTATAACTAACTCTCAATGTTAAGTAAAGTTATAGCAGGGGGCAGGGGTTCCGGACATTCTTCCTTTTTTGTTTTTTGGGGACAAATTTTGTGTTGCTATTTTTAGTGCAAGTTTGGCCTTGTTGTAGAAAGTTTTACGTCTCTTCCCCTTTTGGGCTCAAACCCCCCCCCCCCTTTTCAAGTCCTGGATACATCCATGATAGCTTTCTTCAAAAAAATGAGCGTGTATGTAGGGGAAGTGCTAACTGGCTGAACTTGGCAATTATTCCTAACCCGTCAGAAAATTTGGATAACATTGGCCGCCCCCTGCCTGTGCAGTTTGTTGTTGCTGTCGGTGTAAGAAAATGTCACTTGTCTGGGCTTTTTCTAGGCGAGAAAAGCGGAGGAACGCTGGGAAAAGGGTGGGGACCCGAAAAGTGGGGGAATCTGAAGTTGTCTAAAATTGCCCAAATGCAGTAGAAATAGCCTGTTTTCTACATAACACTGCTAATTGCTATAACTACGCTTAAAAGTGCTAAAAAATTGAGTTTGTGTAACACAATAGACGATTTTTGATCAAAAAATTCCTGCGAGGCCGGAAAATTATTGAAAAATTTTACCAAAGATCCTTAACATTAGGTATTTTCCGAGCACTTTATAGTGAGTGGGGGGCAGCCCAAAAATATGGGGGGCGCCCCCGCCCCCCACTAAAAAAATGTCCAGCTTGCCTCGTGACTAAATGTGGTAACCGCTAAAAATCCTCAGAAAGTGAGATTTGAATCTACGACGACTTTCGGATTATGCCAGAAACGTTGGCTCTGCCAATTGAGCTAACGAACTTGCATCAAACTACGTATAACGTCTGACACAAAAATGTGTGTAAAAACTGTGATCACTTATGTATATACACACAGCATTTAGTATTAATCAGAGAGACCCCATAACATCATAATATGCTTTTCGAATTCTCCCAATGAGAGGAAAATGTTTTCTAAAATTTCGAATATTTTTAAAAAATCAGAATATGTTTTACCTAAACATTTCTTTCTTTCTGCAAAGATTTTGTTAGGTTTTGTTTTGTTTTCAGCGATGACGGTCGGCCGGCCGGCAACGCCGGAGGCTCGGGCCGGGCCGGGCCCGGTGCTGGGCCGGACGAGGACCCAGCCGCCCCAGATGATGAGGTGGCCGACCAGTTGCGTGGTGTGGATGAAGAGGATGGTCTTAGACGGATGCTGTCAGATCAGGATGATGATGATGATGATGATGATGAATTGGCGGGAGAAGAGGAGGGCCAGACGGGGGAGGGGGGAGGGGAGGCGAGGGATGAGAAATTTTCCGTCAAAAAGGAGCCCGGTGTGGATGGGCCCAGTGGGGCAGTGAAGGCTGAAGGTATGCGTTCTGCCGTTTGTGGTTGATGGTTTGTGTGGGTTCGGGTGGTTGGGGGAGGGAGATTTTTCGGACATTTTGGGAACGTTAGGCTGTTTGAATGAACAATGGATGCTGAATTTGCGGAGATACGTTGCTGTTTTGGTGGTGTGTGTCCGTGATATGTTATGTTATTTAAATTTTTAAATCTCGTCGTATAAACTTCTCCTTTGGCTGGCATTCTATAAGGTAGTTCAACTATTTTGTGCGCGGAAACATATTGCGGTTCACTAAAACAGTTTTTGATGTTTTGTGTGAATTTGAACTTACAATTACTCAATTCTGTAATATTGATTTGATTTATTGTTGTTTTGACTTGATATTTTTCTTTGATAATAAAATAGCAATAGTTACAGTGATCTTTCTTTAATTTGTTATAATTTTTTTATAATTAACTTTTATGATAATTATGTTTTAGATTCCTCCAGTGAAAGTTCAGATTCGGACGATCCTGACAAGGAAGATATTCATTCGGCTCTATTTTTACAGGTTTTTTTTAAAATAAATTAATTAATGTAATCGATATTGTTGCAAGCATACATTAACTCTGGGTCCAATTCTGGGCTAAGATTATAGTGGAAATGGCGATATAATATTGACTCAGTATTTGATTAAAGTATTAATTTCTGGGTTTATTTTAGGCGAAAAAAGTGGGGGGTGGGGAGTGGCCCCCACTAGTGGGGGGAGGTCGAAAAGTGGAGGGGGATTAAATAGTCAAAAATGCCAAAAATACAGTAAAAAATACCCTGTTTTCTACATATACTGCTATAACGATGCTAAGCAATGCTCAAAAATGGAGTTTGAGTACCAAAATAGACGATTTTGACCAAAAAATTCCGTCGAAGCCGGAAACTGTTTGAAAATTTTGACCAAAAGTCCTTAAAATTTGGCATTGTCTGAGCACCTTGTAGTGAGTGGAGGGAAGCTCAAAAAAGTGGGGGTGGGGCCGAGTGGGACGGAGGTTGAAAAGGGGGAGGCCCAAAAAAAGGTTTGGACGCCCCCCCCAGTTATGAATGTAGTTGACGTGGCAAAAATATACGTAATATTGAAACAGAATTTGATTAAAGTACTTAATTTTTGGTACGTCAGTCTAAAAGAGTTATACTTTGCGCATTAATCTGGTCTGTTTTAGTCTTCAAACGAATATTGTTACGTCGCTTTGTGTTCCTGTTTCTGAAAAAGGAAATACCATCGGAGGATGTTAAACCTTCCGTGTCAGCCCTAAATTCCGCTAGCCGGAGCTCTGCTTCCAACCTCTGCTGCGGGTACCTCAACGTCAGCTGCGAAAGCAGTACCTTCCAGCACTGCATCTACAGAAACTACAGGTATGTATATTATGGTAGAATTAAATTAAGCATATTATTGATATTTTGTGTCACATTTTTTATAGTTTATCTTTTGTGGAGAATAAGGATTATATACCTCTGTTGTTGCAGGAAAATATGTGCGTAATTGGGAAGCATGTTGGTAGGAATTTTGGAAACATTGATTAATCATAAAGTGTGAAGTGATAATGTTCATGTGTCACTTTTAAATGAAGTTTTATTACCATAATAATATTTTGTCAGCTTTTTTCTACTGTATAAAAAATTTTCCTAAATATTAATCAAAAGAGAGAGAGAATATTCAAACGAATTGAAAAGTTTTGTTAAATAATGTTTCATAATTTAGTTAATAAAAAAGAATATTTTGTCAAAAACCAAAGTATATATGTCTCTTGCCGATAGTTTCTTTCTGTTTTTTTAGACTTATTTGCTGAGTTTTGCTAAATTAAAGACATAAATTTTATTTCAAAGAAGAGGAATTGATTTCAATATTGATAACCTTTAAATAGTTTAAATGCAACCTGTCTCACAATTCAATTCATGGCAGCACCCCCCTTTCTTAAGGTGGTGATTCCCTTTGGTCACATTTAGTTTGCACCATTATGTGATTCATTACTTGAGTTAAAAGGCCATTTTTATATCAAAATGTAGCTTGGCATTTCTCTTTTTAATGCATGCCATGAAACTAATGTTAGCACTACAAAATATTTTTAACACATTTTGAAAGTATAATTTTCGAATTTTTTGCAGATTCAAATTGGGAATTTTTTCGCGAGACATCAGTAATATCATTCGATACCTCCATCAAATAGCTGGGGACGATTTTTTATTTATTGCTTTGAAATCGCTCTTCGTTACCGAGAAATAAGCTGAAATGTGAACATAACTAGTTTACCTACTTTTTGAAATTTGTCAAGCGATTACTATAGCTGGAAACTGACAATCGGGACAACTAAAAAATCGTCCCTGGGTATATTTCGTGCAGAACGACATTTGCTTCAGTAACCCAGCCCCCAGCTCCGCATTGTGAATGCTCCACAATCCTTGGAAAAAAAATTAGTCGTGTTTTTGCAAAAACTTCCCATTTCTTATGAATAGCAGCAGCTACGGGATAGTAGTTGGGAGAAGACGATCATGCGTTCGGATTATTTGTTCCCTGTGAGATCTTCAGATCGACGCCCTTAGAGATTTGATTTTACGTGCTTTTGCGTAGTTCAAGAAATGTTGGATTATTTGATTTCTGCAAAAATGACTAGTTTTCGACTTCAAAACAAGAAAATCGGCTATATCTCACGGTAGAGAAAAGCTAGAAACTTGCTCTAAAAATCCAAAATGTGAAGCTCAATGAGATCTTTTGAATGAATATAGTCATAACTGTATAGCTGCTGCCAAACGTTCAGAAATTGGGAAAAACCACTCTGACCGGAAATCTCGAATTTTTGAATCCGGATTGCGCGGAGGGTGTTAGAACGCTAAAAGAACTTATTTCGGAAAGTTTCATCAAATTTCGTCTTGATTTACGCCACCAAATAACAATATGTGCCCAAAAGGAATCACCACCTTAAGGCAAGCCCTAAGTGTAGCCGGTATTTGGCAGATTTGGTTATTTTTAGTTTAGACTTTTTGTTTCGTTTTTAATTTTTTGTTTCATTTTTAGGATCCAAACGTAAGGCTACAGAGGACCCTGTCATGGCTGGATCGGCTAAGAAGAAGAAAACCGGGTTGGTATTTGCCTGTGGTCTTTCTTAGCTTTTGAATAATTTTAAATTTTTAAATTATGTTTTAAGTAAACAGCTTAATTTATATATTTTTTTATTTATTTTTGGCCTTTTTTCTGGGTTTGTTTCAGCGCGTCCGCTGCTCCGCAAAAGCAGGCCGGCCTAACCGAGGAAGAAGTTCGCCGTTACTTGCAACGAAGCCACGCTACGACCAAAAAGGGTGGTATCAGAATTTCGACATCGCTGTAGAAGATATGGATAAAACGGAAATTGTAAACCGTCTGGCTACCGTTATGAAAAAGCTGAATCCGGAAAAACATATACCACATGGAAAAACCTACACTTTTCACTGAAATGAAGATGGCAGACTTTTTTGGAGCCTTTTTAGGAACTATTTTATTTATCGATGTGCTCGATGTATTCTTGCTCGTTATTGCTGTGGTCTAACTTGTGTATAGTAAAGAATGGTGACAACCAAATAAATTATACATACGTACATATACATACATACACACACACACACACACACACACATATATATATATATATATATATATATATATATATATATATATATATATATATATATATATATATGTGTGTGTGTGTGTGTGTGTATGTATGTATGTACGTATGTATAATTTGGCGATCACCATTCTTTACTTTATACACAAGTTGAGACCACAGCAATGGCGGGGCAAGGTACATCGAACATCGACAAACAAAAATAGTTCCTAAAAGTTTCCAAAAAGTCTTATATCTTCGAGTGAAAAATGGGTTTCCATGGGTTGTGTGTTTTCGGATTCGAGCTTTTCTGGCGGCAGTTCCGTTTTCCATATCTTCGGCGATGATCCGAAAATTTCATTCCCTTGTGCTTTGGTCGTATGCAGTTTCAGAAGTAACGACGGAACCTTTCACCGATTGGAGCCGGTACCTGCTTTTGCGGAACGGCCTGAGTGGCCGGAAAAAGATAAAAATATATAAAAAAATTAAACTATTTTTAAAACATAATTGCCAAAAATTTAAAATTATTCAAAAGTTTAAAGAGACCTGAAATGCCAACTTGAACTTCTTCTTGTGATCCGACAAGTCTCGTGAGCGCGTTTTGGATCTAAAAATGAAACAAAAAATTAAAAAACGAAAACAAAAAAGTCTAAGCCAAAATAACCAAATCTACCCAAATACCT
>JASAND010028628.1:0-21601 GCA_030248195.1 Trissonchulus latispiculum
GTAGTAATAGTATCGCTGGAAAACAAAATTTTCTTCCATTGTTTCGGGGTTGACCTTCTTAGAATTTCGGACGTTCAACGGTATTCCCTTGACCTTCCATTGCGATACTACTTCTCCGTTTGGAAGCAGTACAGAGAGGCCATAGTTTTTTGGGCCAAGGCTCCAGTACTCGAAACAGCGCGCGCCTGTTCCATAGGTTTCGGTAATTTCATCCTTCATATCACCCAGGTAATCACCAAGAGCAGGCTCCTGAGATTTATCCTCATTTGAGATGAAAATTACAGAATCCGTGTCGAAATAAAGTACTTTTTCCTTCAGTTTTTCTAGGTAGCTATAAAGCTTTAAGCGGGCATAACATGTAGTGAAACGCTGCAATAGCTATATTAGCTTTATTGTCAGGTAAAGAGAAATCTTCAGCAATCTTATAGCTTATAGTAGCCATTGATCCATTGTTTGTAAAGCTAATATCATTTATATCTAGGGTCGGATCCGAAAGATTGACTACGTAGTCCGCATAGTTGGTTATATATTTAGTGTGGACAACGTTTGTACGTTTTCCGAAGTACCCCCAGAAGGAGTTTAGCATTATCTTCGCGACAGCCCTTTTCCCAGGATTAGGACAAATTTCGCTGGGTCAAGTTGAACTCCTTCGGCCCTCTTGAATGCAGAAACATACTGAATCTTTTCAGATTCATCAACGCAATGAGTAGGCCAACCGTTAGCTTCCTGTTTCAGTTTCAGAAATGTTTTGACATATTCTTTAAACAAATCTGCACTTGCGGCTTCCCAGTGCCATACTTCCTCCCATCTTGACGATTGTGTATCCCAAGCCGAGTGCCTTCATTATTTCAGGGAGTACACTGGCACCATTCAAAACCCTTTCCGGATTTGAATGTTGGCACTCTTCTTCTTGATTAAGAATAATAGCAGGTACGACAAAGTGGAAACATAAGCTTTCCATTGATTTTTGCGGGTAAAACCGGCATATACAGTCCACGCGGTGGGAGAATTGAGCATTTAACGAATCCGAAATATTTCCAATAATATCAAAGTTTTCCGTGATAATAGTAGGGTGTCCAACAGATACAAACAATTATAGTTAACCCAAGGATATAAAGACGTTATATCTGTGTATCCAATTCTTCCATTTACGCCTTCCATTGAATGAT
The DNA here is from genome assembly GCA_030248195.1 of Trissonchulus latispiculum. NCBI lineage: Eukaryota > Metazoa > Nematoda > Enoplea > Enoplida > Ironidae > Trissonchulus > Trissonchulus latispiculum. Next base: position 1,170 of record JASAND010028628.1, read on the forward strand.
ACAATTTTATAGCATTAGTTCGTTCACCGAAAAAGGCTTCTCTTTGGCTGTAGGGGTTCAGGAAATAGTCTAGGCTATCAGCAATCTGTCGTACCTCCTTGTTAGTTTGGAGTAGTCGTTGAAATTCGCATTGCCAAATTTCTTCAACCGTGTATCCATTTTCACGGAGAAAAACGTTTGCGGTCTAGTGTTCGCTGCAAACGCTGCTGCAGATCTCTTCTCATTTGATTGTTCACCATATTAAGGCTGGATAGCAGGCAATGATGGCCATGATAGTAGCAGCCGTAAAATTCAAAGCAAATTCGTTCTTTTTCTGCGATACTAGCTTCACTTTCCCAATATCCATCCACTTGATACGGACCAATCTTTATTTCACCACCGTTCAGTGCATGCCTGATTTTCCTCCCACTCTGTTTGCTTTGCCATTTCAACCAGATAATAGCGGACTTGCTAAACTGTCTATTTGGTTGATAGCCGTTCGCGGAATAATGGCAATTGTGTTTTCTGAAGAAAGTTCCTGCGGAACACATAGTTGCATGCAGATGCAATGTGGTGATGCTGTGTTCAAATGGGTCTACACCTTCGGTAACATCTGCAAAATATTGGCTAAAAGCAATGCAACCTTGCCGCAATATTTCCACATCACTATGGCAATACTCAGTCAGTTCCAGTTGTAAATCATACAGTTTGTTTAACTTCTTGTAAGTAAGTTGCTCGTTTTCATGCCAACTGCAAATTTCTGAGTAATCGGACCTTTCTTGATTGAACATCAAAATATTCAAGCGCGGGAAATGGACCACAATAGTTCTGGTTCTCGGCGTATTCAGCAAGTAGGGGAAGTGCCCTTTTCTTTAGTTCAGGAATACCAAACGTTTTGGGAAATTTGATAAGGGCATAGGAATAAAATTGAAAGAGTCAATGAAGCGAATGTTTAAAGCCAGTAAGTTGTGAAAGTTAGAATACGATCCCCTGCATATTACGTTAGGTTTAATGGCGTTTTATGAAGGTAATCCATTGCGAAGAAACCATCGTAACCACCAAAATTGATGGAGTTTTCGAATGTGGAATTTTGCAATTCATTCGAGCTGAATAGCCATTTACAGAAATCATATCCAGCTGAAACGCCTGTAAATATCCATTGCTGAAACTTCTCCTCCAATGAGTGCACAATGCACAGTTAGTTTGATGTCTTCCATCGGTAAGAATCATACATTCGAAATCTGAAGACACAGTATTTTGTTCTGGCTCACACAGGACTTTACTCTTCATCTGGGCGAAGTAAATTTGCATAAATTATGTCTTCTTGTTCGAACCTGTTGTCTCCATTCTTCAGCTTTCTGACCTACTGATCCATTTCCTGATAAATGGGAAATATCCACGCCCAGATCTTCAACATTGTTATCTGTTTCGGATGTATCCCCTAGCTCTTTTTGCTTCGACTTCGCTGGTTGCATGTAGCACTTATGGTCTGCCGTCGTAAACACGGCACATTGCACAGTATAAGAGGCCTTAGCTGTGATTATCGATTTTTGATGCTTTCACAACCCGAAGGCAGATTTTACGTCTTTTAAGTTTTTGGCAAATACCAGTCAGATGAGTCTGATAACTGTAATCAGTTAACCAGTATCGATTGTGATGATACACAGAAAAACGTTTTCCCGCATTTGGCATATCCAGTTTATTTTGGCATTGTCCGTAAGTGGCAAAAGGGAACACCCCACTGGCATTTCTCAGGGGTAGGCCGAGGCTCGTGCGAAAACCAGAATTACATTTGGCACAGTAAAATTTGGTATTTAAGAACGCTGCCATTTTTTCGTGATTACGTCAAAATGACCTCCGTACAATAGCAAGTTGATTTGTTTATCTTTGTACGGCCCTGAGAAAAAACATTTCTGCCAAATTCCTTCAATTGACCAAACGTTTATTTGAATTTCAGGCAGTACGGTCTCGAACTGTGGAAACATCGTTTGCGGAAAATGTCTGTCCCCACTCAAATTGGCATGATTCCTGCAAATGACGAACTTTGTCCAATCGTAGCGTACACGTTTTATCCATTCGTATAAGTTTCTTCAATGTGCGGTCCTGTGACCGCTTACCCAGTTTTTGGTTGATGCAAATTGGAAGATTTCTGGTCGTTATGATCAACAATCCCCATAGCAACAACAACGGCATGTAATAAACAATTTTTGTCTTCTTTCACCTGGATAATACACTTTCCGTTTTAGCCATGTTGGTAAGTCTACAACTTTCCTAGTGTGCAGATTTCCGATGTCGCGTTTCCCACGTCCAGGCTCTGGCATCCGAATATGAGTAAGAGTCATACGGACACCAGAATCGAACGAAAATGTTTGATATGATTGTAGGACTCTCTTAATATTTTCCAGAATAAAGTCTGGTGAATAATCTTCAACGGACCTGACAGGGACCACAATGGGAAAGTCCAAACTGGGAGATTCAAAGACAATCCGCATCTTATCGTGAGACGCCGCCTGTTCAGTAATTATTTGAATGACTTCACCAAGAGTTTCATAAAGAATAATAAGAGCTTCGTCGAGGGCAAGACTGTCCATAGATTTGAAGCGTAAACTGAAATCAGTGTCGGTAGTTTGAAAGCGTTCGTTCGTAATGGTGCGAAGTTTCACAAGTTTGTAGTATCGGGTTTCCCTTAGCAAGCTGTCCTTTGATTCGGTTGTCTGATCAACTTCCTTCGAAAACGAGACAGGCTCAGTTCGAGAAAGTGTGCTGGGACCAGCTCCGCTCTGAGAAGGATTACCCGCGAAGCAGGAAGATCGGAAGATGAATGTCTCAGTCTAATGTGGTTTCTTAAGTTGGCGTCTCGGACAAAAATCTTTTGGCAGTGCGGGCAGGCTCTATTATGATGGTGTTTCATGTGTTGTTTGAAGTGGAAACAGGAGTAGAAATCTTCCTTGCAGTCTTTGCACGTAAATTTCACCTAAACAAGAAATGTTAAAATTTATTTTTGAAATTATTTTATTTCATACAAGAATAGAGATCTCATGTAGAGATGAGAAATGGGTGCCGTTTGTACTTATATAGAAATTAGCAAACTAGGTTAGTGCTTGTATATTAAAACTTACTTTTTACGGTTTCATAATATTATACTACAGATTTAAACTATTCAGAAGGAAATCGTTAAGGACAGCAACATTATTTAATCTGATTTCAATGTTTGTATCATATGTACTAAAGAAAGAGTTAAAGGTGTGTGTGTATATGGAATGATAGAATAATAAATTACCGAAGGAGGATTGACGCTTTGCGTGTTCCGGCAACCGGGTGCTTTTATGAAAGGAACATTTGTCTGACATTCGGAATAATGAGCATCTAGTTCTTGAGAAGATGGAAAAGATGATCCGCATTGGAGACACTTGTGAATCATCTGAAGAACAAAATATAGGTACGTAGTATGTAAGAAATAAGAAATAGATGCAGAATGTTAGCTTTAGGTAAACTACACCCAAAAATATAATATGCGAAAACAGAAAAATGTCTGAACAGAAATCTGAAACGTTAAAGAAGCATAGCGATTAGCAAAAGTAAAGAACACAATATTATAGCTTTAATATTAAATTACCGAATCCGCGCTTTTGCTACTGCTGCTGCTAGAGCAATGGGCAATATCGTGGCTCTGAAATTCTGTATGGTGTTGTAAGCAGTGTCTATTGAATTCACATTTTGAAGCGAAGGTAGAACCACATTGTTGACATTTGTAGTCCATCTAAATTCAAAAGTATATATTATATACTAGTTAGTTGGAAGAGGAACGATATAGGTAAAGTAAAAATTATCTTAACTATGATATTAACTTCACAGTAGATTTAGAGACAGTTTGATTATAATGGAATACTAGATCTAGTTAAATATTTTATATAAAGTTAAATTAAGCAAAATAATTCTTCGAAATCTTTACGTATAAAAAGAATATAAAAAGTTACCTTTCATAGGCGTTAACATCCAAAGCAAGTAGACTTAAGCAGAAAATGAATAAGAAGCGCCTTTTAAGGCTGTAGGCAAAAGACAAACAATGGGAGAAGCCGCCGATAACCTAGCTTTTATAGATTCTGTTGAAAGTTTTAAAAGCAGCTGTTTCCAAAAAGAGTTTGCTATAAAAAAGCCCGGCAGTGTTATAATAAGTGGAAACACATAGCGGTGCTTACGACGGAAAAGACATTTGGTTTTTATGAATGATACAGGGTGGGCGGCGCGGCGGGGAAGGTATTTGATGTTATGCTTTGTTTGCATGATTGCGCAATCAGCGGAGCTGATTGCGTAATCATGCAGTTTTTATAAGATAATTCCTGGAATTGGTGATGTAGTTTGCTTTGAGATAAGTAGGAAATGAGTTATAATTGCATCATTACGTAAGAAGAAAGAAGGCTGCATAGGATGCTATTATTACGTAATCTCAAGCAATCTTTAGACAGCAGAGAAATTCGCGGAATTGTGACGTCAGTATTAGCTAGGGTTGGTTTTTTATATTAAGATGCCTGTTGCTTCAATCAGCAGATATTGATTTTAAATGCCCACGCAACAAGCCGAGCAAACGAAATTTAGAATTAATTAATGTCTTACAACAAAGATATTTTATTGATCATTTGCTTTAACACATAAACATACAAGTTTTGGGGGGTGAAGGGGGGGTTATACTACTAACGACCTTAAAATCTTGAGCAAGTTTGGCAATTAATATGTAAAATCTTCTACCCAATTTCTGGGGTGCCACTTCACGCCCGCCTTGCTCAGGTGTGTCTCACATTTAGAGTTGTGCCGTTAAGAAATTTCCTGGGCCGGGCCCGGGCCCGGGCCTGCTGAACTAACCGGGCCGGGCCTCGGGCCGGGCCGAGACCGGCCCGGGCCCGGCCCGGGCCTGGAGGCCCGATTCAAGGCCCGGATCTCTTTAACTATTCCCCCCTTCCCAACTCATTTGGGGGGGGGAAATAGTTAAATTGGGGTCATATGTGCTAAGATGTTATTAAACGTTGAAATAAAGGTGAAAGAAGTTATCTAGGTGATTCTGACCTCTTCTGAATGAAATATAAAATAATCTTTCAGTTCTTGTGTTCAAATTAAAATATTTATTTTAACATCATTTATTAGCTCAAGCTAATTTTTAAGTTTAGCATGTACAATGTACTGATGCTAACTTAAGGGGGGGGGGGTCGCTTTGGGTCAAAATCGATAGTCACGGATTTCGCTCATTTTCACACGCAATATAGGTGCATATGTTCTCAAAAACAAGACAAAACATTAGAGTTCGAAATCAAACGGTGGCAGAGATATTCAGCTATAAAGTTGGAAAATTTGAAAATCACTGTGATTTGCCCTCCAAGGTCATGCTGAGACAGAACGGCAGCGAAATTTGGGTCAACTAATATGGCAACTTACTTCTATGGGTTGGCTAATATTTTAACACTAAAACGACTCCGGGATATCCAGCCAGTCGAACACAGTACATTCATTAATTGTGAAATGAGCCTTTTTCAGCGAACTTTGTCCTCAAACTTTAACTTGCTCTAACTTTCAGATACTACATTCCCGACACATAGTTCTATTAGAAAAGTTGTTCAGCTCATCAGTAGCTATCGAATGATACCCAATTTGTCTATATTTTGGAAATTTCAAAAATTGACTTTTGTGACCTATAAGAGATCAAAGGAGCCGACACGACAGAAAAGTTCTACCTTGAAGCAATTGCCTTTGGCATAATGTCCGACAGGCATTGAGAGTTTTATGTGCCGATTTTGGTGACTTTCGAGTGGGTAACGAGTGAGAAATTATTAAATGACCGTGAAAATTGTGCAAAATGATGATTTTTGGCTAAATTAGCACATTTTGTGGCAAGTTTTTTGAGAGCACTACAAATGGTAGAAATTTGCAACTACTGTCATTACAATTCTGTGTATGCGTAGAGTGCAACTATCTATAAGCGATTTCTGTTGCTTTTGCTAATCGTGCAGGAGAGGCGAAAATGTTTCGCTGGTCCTGTTTTCCGTGGTACAAAAAGCACCATTTTTACAAAATTTTGGCTTTGAAAAATCGCCAAAAATCCGACACTCAACAGAATTGTACCAGAAGGGTTATTTGCACTCTCTGATATGTCCTTAACATGTGCAACAAGGTTGTAGCGCATTATCTGGCATACAGCGAAAAATTTTTCTGCCACAAACTTTTTAACCTAACTTTTTCATTTTCCTATGTTTAACTCATGTCGAGGTCACCTTTGAAGGGCTCTACAGCGCGATAAAAGCAATATTACGCAAAACGCTCTTGTCTTGTTTTGAGGACCCATTGGGACTACAAAATATGTGAAAATGAGCAAAATCGGAGATGGTCGAAAAATCGACCAAAAAGTCCCCCCCCCCTTAAGGGGGGGGTCCACCATGAAAAATTTTATAGTCACGGATTTTGCTCATTTTCACACAAAATTTAGTCACATATGTCCTGCATATCGAGTTTCAATTTCGAGTAGTTTCGTTCAGTACTTAACGAGTAACCGGCTATTAATTGCATGCAATTTGAAAACAGGTGAAAAAGGCGGTGCCGCAGCAAATAAAGGCACTTTACACCTGAACTTCCTTGAGAATGGAGCTATATGCGGTTGTATGTTTGATATCTGATGCAAACAAAGAACTCTGGGCAGCTTTTAATGGGAAAACGTTTCTTTATGACTTTATTTAGTGATTTTAGGAAGTAGCACCGACGCTGGAAAGCCTTGACCACGAAAATCATTTAACGGCCGATAACTTGAATTCGGTGCATTTGCGGGCAATGGTCCAGGAAGAAAAAATGTTCCCGACAATGAGAGCTTTCGATTGATATAAAATTTAACGTATTTCGAAAAATGTGAATAATCGCTATTTTTGAGATTATGGTTGTCAGACCCCCATATTTGACCCCAGCGACCAACTGGGTGCACTAACCTAGCGCCATTTGTGCCCAAACTTGACTTAAAGTCATCAGTAATCGTGCGCAAATACATAATCTAACATTTTATAGGTCTGCGTTGTCATAGCTCTAGGTTATTTGCCAAAAAACGGGAATTTCCTAAATTTTGTTAAAAATTGAGATTTCTGCGCCAGAGAAATTTCGAAATCGGACAGATCTAACCAGGATGAATTATTATCGTTCGAAATGTCTTGTCATAAGCTGTGATTTGTAGGAAGTAGAATTTTTAATTAGGGCTTACAGCTTTCAGAATATTTCATCAAACTTGCTGACCCCCAATTTTAACATTGCAAAACAGTCAACTTTGGCTGCTCGCAAACTTAAAAAAATTAATTAAAAATTTTTGAAGGCCTAAATTAAAATTCTGCTTCCTACAAATCACCCTTCGAGATCGTATATATGATATAGGATGGACGTTGAAGTGGTCCATTTTGTCGTTGGCGAGATTTCTCTGGCGCACGGAAAAAATCACCACTTTTTTCGTTTCCTATGTTTAACACATACTGACATCAACTTTGAGGTGAAATTACTCGCTAACCGTAAGAGATCCGACCTTCATTTCAAAAACTCGTTAAAATATACCTATCGGACAAGAAAATAAGTGAAAATGAGCAAAATCGGAGATGGTCGAGAAAGCGGCCAAAAATGGACCCCCCCCCCTTAAGTATAATTCAAGAAAGTTAAACATTAAATATTTTTAAAATTCAAGATTTTAAAAATTTACATAAATTTTTAAACAGTATTTTGAAAATTTGAAGTTTTCAGTTATAAATTGATTAAAAGCATCTGCTGGCAGTTCCATTTGTGTATACTACACTTGCGTTACTTACACGTTACTTAACTACTAGTATATAATGTACAGTTTCCAGTTTGGGGGGGGGGGGAATAGTTAAATTGGGTCTTTGGGGGGGGGGGGGGAATAGTTAAAGAGATCCCCAAAGCCCGGTCGGCACGGTGAAGGCCCGGCATACAAAAAACAGTGCCAAACAATAATTAGTACTATTTATTACAACTTAGACAACGCCTGGGAGTTTAAATTTGACTTTCTAGTAAATGTATTTTGGAAAAATCTTGAAATATGCACAACAAAAATTTGACGGGGCCTAACCGGGCCTCTAAGGCCCGGCAGGCCCGGTAGGCCCAGCTCGGGCCGGGCCTTCGCGGCTGACCGGGCCCGGGCCCGGGCCGGGCCTGCCACTCCAACAACCGGGCCCGGGCACAACTCTACTCACATTAGACATGGTATAGTTTGTTGATAATCAAAAATTTTGCGTGTATTCTATATTATAGATTCCAGTTTTGGTCTCTAGCAAAGCGTCCCTACATTAAGCTCTGAAGTAGTCCTTAAAGATGTGCAAAGGAAGATGCTTCAAACTAATTAGCCATCATTTGATTAGGTGTTAATTACATAATAACAGAATTAGTACTCATCTAATTGTACAGAAATTTGAACCCTTGTATCACCCTGGGAAAGTTGAATATGATGCCTTGAATTAATCTTAATTTTCAATGTCCATTTATTTTCTTTTGTTCAAATAGACTATACCCTTGCTCAATATTGTCACAAAGCGGTTTTAAACAAAAAATTTTATTAGGCGCCTCCTTTTAGCCTTATTTTTCCTTGAATATTAACTGTTTGAGATCGCTGGAGGTTCATCGAGGTTATGGATTTCGGAACCGAAATATGAAGCATCGGCCTACTCAACTACAGCATTTTTGCATTTTCGCGTTAGCTAATTTTTGATTGGCTGAGGGTTAGGGTAGCAGGCAAAACTTTCAAATATCGAAAAACCGAAACTTCTATCAAATTAGGGTTTATTCTCAAAAATTACTCAGATATTAACTGGAAAGATGCTACTACATTTTCCTTCACATTCACATCATATTGCCATTGGGAAAATCTCCGTTTCCAAATTGTTCAAGCTATTAACCAAAGTGAAACTTTTTACCGACCGACATCTCCGTTTCTACTTTTCTGTTTATAAAGTACCCCATGAACAGTCAAGATACTTTATTTATTTATTTATTTATTTATTTATTTATCTATCTATTTTTTGTCAATCGCTTCGTCCGTTTCTCCATTATCCGTTAGTTGCCCGTCTATTGTTTTTAGAATAAAAATACGACTAATATAGAATAATAGTCTTCTATCTATAATTATGCATTCTTGACGCTTTACTGTTCAGAAAATTTGTTTCTGTGAAAACCTGGCATTAGCTAAGCTTAGCTAGCCTTAATCTAATCACCGTTATTGTTGTTTGTTGTTATGATGACCGAAAATTGGATTAAAATTATTCCAGATGAAGTATTTGATGTACGAGGACACGCGACTTGAATACACACACACGTTGGCCTTAGTGAAAAGGGAAGGTTTTCGGTGGGTCACTGGGGAATTTCGCACTGAAAATTTTGAGGTTTGACTTAACATCTTGTAGATGGCCAGATTTAATGATAGTACAATTATTCTAGGCATTGGTTACGGTTTTTGATTTTAATTAAGCCCATATTATCAAATTTATAAAGCTTGAAGCTTTCACTTGAAATTGAATAGCTACATGTATATGTCCTTGAGTACTCTTGTTTAGATTGATTCCCCCCCTCAAAAATGTAACATTAGTCCAGCACTCTCCCACAGATAAATTATTTACTTTATTTATTTTAGGACAATAAATGCCAAAGTTTACAAATTCCGGTTAGTTGAACAATCACTGCAGCTCAATTAGTTGTGGTCGTTTGCCCTTCAAGTGAGGTCAGCTACAGTAATACGATGCAAAAATAACAGTTACGGTAAAAACACAGGACGTCATCAAAGTCGATTAAAATTACTGGAATATGCTAATAATGATGCAATAATAAAGATAAATACAGCTGGAATGTACAAGAATAAGAAAAAACCTCTCACTCTCAGACTGCCAAAGTTTGACTTTGAAGTTTTAAAGTTCAAAGTCAGACATTTGTAAAAAAAGGGCATTTAGAAGATACGAATAACTTTTTTATATAACTATATTAAATTGGCACACTTGCCAGGATCTGATATTAGCCATAAAAATTTGCTGTTTTCGTTGAAGCAATTTCGGTCGGATCAGTAGAACTTGATCCAACAACTATTTTGAAAACAGTGCTACATTTTGTGTATGCGATTTAGAACGGGAGCGCAACTTCCTGGAATAGGCTAGCGTATCATGTATGTGATTGTGAACGAACAGTCTACACAATCAGAATTCGAGCATTCTGCAAGCTGACTAACCTTGGGGAGAGTGAGTGCCTTCTTGCCTTCTTGCCAATAACTTACGATTTCTTTCTACTATACACTTTTAATATAACCAAAGTCCAAAAGTACATAATGTATAATGTATATTATGCACTCTTGATATAACCAAACTGGGAGCTTTCCTTCGCGCCTTTGACTTCTTTGAAGTACCGTATCTTGTGGCAAGAGTACATAATGACAAGAGTACATAATAGAATACGAGTATGAAACTCTTACGCTACTAGGCCTATGTACTAAACATGCTTGACATGCTCGGGTCGCTAACTCGGGTCCCCCCCCCCGAAAGTCTCGGGGGGGTCCCATCCTACACTAATTACATGCTTTCATATAAGTGTGTGTCTGCTCGCTGATTCGCTAATTAGCTTAGGCTTACGATAGGCATTTTATTAGTAATTTTTAATTAATTAATTATAACTTTAATTAGGCACACACTTATATGAAAGCATGTAATTAGTGTAGGGTGGGACCCCCCCCGAGACTTTCGGGGGGGGGGGGGGTCCCGAGCATGTCAAGCATGTTTAGTACATTAGTAGCGTAAGAGTTTCATACTCTTATTCTAATATGTACTCTTGATAATGATAAGAGAATGTCAGTAGGCAAGCTCTCTGTTATCAGAGCAAAAGCTATACTCTGTTAGCTAACGGCTGAACTCCCTCCAATATTGGACCCATCACTTCAAAGAAATTCTTGCACTATGCTCGCTTCTTAATGCTCGAATAAGACACAAAATTCGCACAGGCACAGCTTGTTTCGAGATTTAACATACAAGCATTGAGCGACTCCCAGTGCCGTAGTGACCAGGCACTGATTTGCGGGGGAGGGGTCACACTTAGCGAACAAAGACTATATATAGTTTTTGCTCCGATAACAGACAGCTTGCCTAGTGACATACTCATATCATTATGTACTTACTTGTAGTTATTTTCAGTTTAAGCTTACAAAGCTGTATTGGTTTGTTTGTGTCAGCAGCAAAAGGTAGTTTTCAGTTAATATTTCCTGTGACAAATGAGGGCAAGGTTGAAATTTAGTGCTTAATCTGAGGAAATGCCCACGATTATTACAGGACGTTAGCTTAAACCTAAGCTTTCAGCAGGTGAAAATTAAGCACAAGGGAAGAAGCAATTATGCGCCAGTTGTTAAGTTGCTGCCTCATAATCTACTTTATTAGAAAATGGTGAAAAAGCCAAATTCAGCTTCCCTACTGCTTGATATAATTCTGTAGATTAAACAGTTCCATTAATATTTTAGCAGCAAAAAAAGATACAGTATTACATACGAACGAATGTTTTTCTTAGTATGAAGTGAACCAAATGCTACTTTATAGTTTGGAAGAATTTACGAAAAACCAAATATAAAATAAAGGTTGATTTCAAGGTTAGGACTTTTCTGGGGAAATATTTCCGGGGGGGATTCTCTAGTGAAAGCTTCCCAAGGGAAGTTTTCAGGGGGGGGGGTAAGTTTCCAAGGGGAAATTCTCTCTGACACCTGCCAAAACGGCGGTCAAAACGTGGGTCGTTGAGCCAATATTGACCGTAGATAAAGAAGGAGAACAACACTACTCGTGTACTCGACAACAGTCTGCCCCACTCACTCCCTATGACTAAATTTCATTTCATGAAATTAAATTTCAAACTTTTTCTAACAAGATCATACCTAGGCAAGGCAGAGATGTATAGGGTTTAACGCAATCTGCAGAGAGCTAAGCCATTGCTCAAGGCATGAGAAGTGAGAACGATTCCTAACTAGCTATATAGTAGATAGATGCGCCCAATCTGCGTCACCTTTTGTCCAGGCATAAAGTGTGTTCACTTTGAAAAACTAACTTTTGAAAGATCAAAGCTGATGAAATGAAATTTTACAAAAGTGTCAAGTACATCTGCTTCTACATTTCTTTAAAATTTGACTGCTTAGATAGATAGATGTTTTAATGTTTGCCAAATTACGGGTTTTCGTCTTTCCAAATTTTCAAAGGTAGCTACATGACATCTCCTCTACCTAACTTATCAATCCTTACTTACACAGACCACACACGTCGTTGTCGGTATAAGTCTACTGTATTACATTTTTAATTAAAAGTAAACGATAAATTCACAGCACTGTTTGATATTTCAATACCGTATCAAATTACAGACACAACTCTGACAACTACGAATGTATACGTATAATTATTCGAAGGAAGAATTGTTAAGGAGAAGACTTAATTAAATATTTACAAACAATTACAGAACAGTCACAATAAAATTAAGGACCCTGAGGGATTTCTAAAGTTTCGAAAAAAACGGAGAAAATAATTCTGTTTCCAATTTCTTCAATTTTACAAGCCTTAAAAATATGTAGAGTATCTGGATGCTTATTCCCACCTGTCAAAATTACAAAGCTTCTAGCACAGTTTTATTCTACATAATTTTGTGGTAATGAAAACTTGGCTTGAAAATTTTGAAGAAAATTTCATGGGGAGGAAAATAATCCTAAACATTTACGTCTGGTCAATGCATAAGCCAGCATTTTTTGGGTGACATAAAGAAAGCACAGCTACATACTATACACAAATGGAACAAAAAAGGCAAGTTAAAATTACTGAAGCAAGGATCACCATCAAAATATCACTTAACAAATCAATCAATCAATCAATCAATCAATTAAAGTTTCATCAATATCAGAGTACATAATAGATAAGAGTGTGCCAGCCGGTAGCAAATCAGTAATACTCAAATTTGAGAGGCTGAAGTATACAATGGACCAATAATGCGATCGATTTGATTGCTACAGTAGAACTCCCCCCTTCTCCAGAAAAAGGGCACCAGAGGATTCTAGTCAATGTTAGGTTTTCAAAATTTCTGGAACAAAAGGTTTCAAACTTAATCACGACGGCAATTGACACACTCTGATTTGTTTACACTTCAGACAAATTAACTTATACTCGATAATGCATAGATGGAACAAAAGTTCGAAAGTCAATAGCAACCATATAAGATTATTAGGTACGTACAACCATGACGTCTAGGTGTCAAATTCCATTATAAACTTTTTACGGGATTTACATAGATACCTGAAATGTGCCAGCGTTAGCATATCCCAAAAATTAAAATTAATGATATGCAGGCTAAAGTTTCACTCATTACTCATCGAACCTGGAATTTAACCGGTAATGCAGTGAAAGTAGATTTCAACAGCCAAACATTACACTCATATTGTATGAAAGTTAGTTACTTTTTTTACTTCACGTTTAAAGGCATAATCTGGTGCAACAAAATTTTACCAGTTTTACCATAGCCCACACATGTTCAACAAGTTTTGGACAGAAATACTGTCTAATGAAGGAAGACTAAATGGAATAGATTAATATAATTAATATTAATTAATATTAATAATTCCCCACAATAGGACTAGAAAAGAAGACTAAGGATAAATAAATGGATTCACCTTAAAAATCAAATTAGTTTATTCCGTAGAGATTTAAACCAGTTATATATGTAATTTTCCGGCAGCAACGACATTAGGACAAAACGTTCTAATACCGCCAAGTTTTCGGAACGTTTAACAAAAAAGGGATGTTCAACTAAATCTACCCTGTGTAGAGCAGATTAATAAACCTAAAATACTTGTTAATTTTTTGACAACGGTTTATAGGAGATGACAGCATGCAAATCTAAACGCCGCCAGGAGGCAGACCCTGAAATTTCAGTCGTTTCTGTTTCTGTCGTTGGTTGCAGAACCAGACCCGGACCACCGATTTTTTGAGGTCCAGTCGTTCCGCAATGGCCGCAATCCGTTCACCGGACGGCCGGGGCTGGGCCTGAAAATAGTGTTCCAGCGTTTTCTTCTCCAGGGCCGGAATGGAGGTCCGTTTCCGTTTCCGGTTGCTGCCGCCCGGACCGCCGTCTCCGCTCAGATCGCAAGCGGAATCTGGATCTTCCTTGATCATCCGCAGTCGAGCCGCTGCTTCCGCATCCGCCAACCAGGATTCTGCAAAGCAGAGCATAATTAAGCTTAAGATTTAAGGTGCCTTCATAGTCGCGAACGCAGGTGTACGCGCGTCGACGCGCGTCTACGCGCGTCTACAAACGTCAATATCATTTTGCGCGCATCAACGCGCGTCGACGTGCGTCGATGCGCGTAAACTGGCATGCTACAAATGGGCGCGTTGACGCGCGTCGACTCACGTGTAGGCGCGTCGACGCGCGTCGACGCTTCCAGTGCTAGCATATCACCAGGACGTGATGTCACGTTTGTAGGCGTCGACGCGCGTCTACGCGCGTCGACGTGCGTCAACGCGCGTCGAAACTTCCAAATGCGACATGGCAGTGTAGCGCGTTGACGCGCGTCTACGCGCGCCAACGCGCGTCTACGCGCGTAGACGCGCGCCTAGAGGCGACAGGGACTATGAAATCACCATAATGCTTCCAAGCAGTTGCTGCAATGTTTCGAGCATACTGCAAGCTTAATACGCTAGTATGCTTTAGGTTAGAGTTTTGATTTGATATTCGATAATATCAAAATCCAAAAATGGGTTTTGATTCAGGTTTGAGTGTTGATTTTTGATTTATCAAAACAACAGTAAGCAGGATTTCCTTGCACACTACAGAAAATGTTCAGAGTGAGAGAGAGCAAGATTCCAGATTGAATTCCGTATGCTCAAATATTAAGGGGAGGGGGATTTAGACGCTTGAAAGGTGTTAGAATTCGACTGGAAATATTGAAACTTAAAAAATGAAAAATTGAAAACTTAGAACTTTTAAAAACCATATAGATGTGCCGACAATAGGGCAAATTGATTGAAAACTAGATCAGACAATCAATCAATCAATCAATCAATTACAATACAGAAACAAATAATGAAATTATGGACAAACCCAACTTCTGAAAATGACAGTTTAGAATCGGCTTGCTTAGAATTGAGGAATTTTCAAATTCAACACAGCAGTAACAAAATAAATAAGCTCATAAGAAGACTAGCTTGAAACCCGTTATAAGCATATGAGTATTACATAAAAAATTACATACAATTGCGTAAGTACAACTCACAAAATGCTAAATGAATTTGACAATTACTCCTAGAAAATGGAAATTCTAATTGCAATAAAATTTTGCAAATACAAAAATTTGGAAGCTTTGAAATCGCGTACATTACAACCTTACACTGACAACACTAACAAGAGGAACTAGCCAAATGACACAAAAATCACAGGGCTACGGCAAACCTTCCTACATTTTCACGGAGATATAAAAATGATAACTAGTGCAGAGATAAAATATACCAAATAATTAAGAAGTTCTGATTTTCAGAAATAAAAGTATATAGCGAAGAACGCATTTGTACCCTTTTCAGAAAGCACTAAAAATGTTGCTTTAGAATTCTACAATATACGTATATGTCCTAAAACGAAATTTATCATTTAGATCGTGTGCCCGGAATCGGAAATTAAAACTGACAACTTTATACAGCATAGCTGAGATAGTTTGTATTGAAGTATAATCTTAGGAAAGTTTGCCCAATCTAAAAATTCTCTATCAGCGACTACATGCAATATGCAACAATAAGTTAAACACAAAGAAATTATGAAAAAACCTGCCCCCGCAGTCACTTCAGGGCAAAGCCTTAGTCCGAAACAGGAGAGAGAGCCAATACGCACAACCGTGAGTCATTATTTTCATTATTTCTTTACGATTAATGCCTTGAAATATACTTCACAGATCCGCACTTCCGCGTTCACAGTAACTATCTAAAGTCTGACCAAAAAATGTAGGGAGCAAAAATTGTTTCGTTTATACTGATTTAGATGCAAGTAGTAAACCACTGTAAGATAACATAACAATCATCCAAGAATCAGTCACATTCCAAAGCGGCTCTGTGACCTAAGTCGTTTCTCCTTCTGTCGCCGGTTACAGAACCAGACGCGGACGACGGACTTCTTCAGGTCCAGCTGGTCAGCCATGGCCGCAATCTTCTCCGAGGAGGGCCGGGGCTGGAGGCGGAAATAGTTTTCCAGCGTCCGCTTCTCAGAGGCCGGAATGGACGTGCGTTTCCGTTTCTTGTCATCCTTGGGACACTTTTCCGCTTCGTCCAGCCAGGCTTCTGTAACAAGGCAGACAGAAAGAGTAATAGACAACCGGCAGAGAAACCGCTTTGGAATATGACAGACAGACAAATCTCTATATATATATATTGCGTTTCGTTGCGCGGGGACTATAGTCTCTCACTGGCTTCGGCTACAAAACAATAATAAGTCACAAATACGTGATATAAAAATTATATATTGGAAAATGGTTCAAGGTTCCGTTCACGTTTACAGACCCAACTTACGCAATATATACAGATTTACATACAGTCAAAAACAAAGTCTGGAAATTAAACGGATCATATTAAAGAAAAGTCTCCCCCCCCTCCTCAGAGAAATTGACCACATTAGATAGCCTCTTTTAGCAAAACTTTGATAAAAAATAAAGCTTTGTAGCTACGAGAGGATTTTCTTTCTATCACTGATGTAATAAACTAAATTTAATCTTAAATGGTGGTTCGAACTCAAAAAGTTACAACGTTCTGTTCAAATTGCAATCAGTAACTTTTGCAAGCGAAATTTTCAAAATAAAACTAACTATATACATTTTTCAAACAAAGATTGAACATTTTCAGACTTGGAAAAACGTGAAAATTATTAGAACTACAAAATAAGCTACATACAAAAGTATATATATGGCATATATTAACGGCCTAGGTTTTAAAGACAGGTCATATAAAGGAAAGGACATCACCTCCCAGAGAAAAAACGGGCAACTCGAACGTTTATTCCAAAAAAACCATGTATAGAATTATCGAGACTTAACAACAATTTTCATAAAATTTTCGTGGTTGTAAGCTTTTTGATGTTAAAATTGTATTCAGCAAAAGTCGTTGAAATGGCAAATTTCGTCAGAGCTAAATACAATTTTCGTCAGCAATCTTGTAATTGTAAGCAGTACGCAATTGTATTTATCGACGGCTCTAAATATACTAAAGTAGTTTGAAATTACGAAAAATGTAAAAAAACATTAATATTATAACATAAAGGAATAATGAAAAACGCCTGCCTCCTGCCCGGCTCCACAGACTAGTTCTCTCTGGGTAAGAGCGCTGACAGCGTCCACTGGCTCTCTCCTGTTCGGACTAAGGCTTCGGCCTTAGCGACTGCAGGCAGGTGTTTTCATTATTTCTTTACGATTAATGCCTTGTATCCTTCGTGGATCCGCCTGCTGGCCCGCGTTTACCTCATTTTCTGGATATTAATATTATAACAGACACTTTTCAATCTTCCCTTCTTTCAGTCGAATTCCATACCTTCCAGAGAAACCCCAAATAAATTATTCCACCAAATTCTTTAAAAAAACCGATCTGATAACAAACGGAAAAGTATAGCTAACAAAACATGCCTGCTTTATGCATAGTAAAAGCACTAACCCAGAATAGGCTTGAGGGCAATCATGTTGTTATGGGAAAGCGTTAGGGACTCAAATCGACATATTGTGGATTGACTTAATGAGCCGACGCCGGGCAGTTTCAGATTGGCTAACGCCTTCCCCACATCCGCCTGAGTGACACCCAGCTTGATTCGACGCTGCTTAAAGTGTTCCGCAAAACACTCCAGCTCACGAGGGTCTGTGTCCGGATCGCTGGGACCGCCGCTACCGGGATGCCTGAAAAGCAAGAATCAGAACATTTGACCGAATTTCAGTAGGCAGACCAGTTTCATTAAGTAGAAGAAGATCAAGACCTCATCTTTGGGTTAACTTCAATCAATGCCACACACATGTTTTGCATTTCTCCTTACTAAAATATAAAGTGACCAGAACATGTCAAATTTTAGAGACACGGTCAACGTTTTTAAGGCTCCTAATGCAAAATTTCACTGGACACATTCCAAATTTTTATCAAAAAAACTAGTACGAAAATAATTTCACAGCAGCAGGAACACGTTAGTTTGATATTTTAGATACCAGACTCAAGTTAAGCTGTTTCACCCAAGAAGTATCAAAACTCCACCCTCCACTCTTCCCTTTTCCCAAGTTTTGTTCTTTTTTGGTTAATCTTTAATTACATCACACTGTTTAATATCTAAATCATTCATGTCATTAGATATGCAAATTAGGTTATTAGGCGGCCAACAGACCTGCTGGAGCCAGCCAGCGGATGACCCGCAGCCGCTGCGGCCGCAGCGTGACTGAGGCTGTGACTGGTCATGGCATTGATGGGGTAGGGCGGGTACTGGGCCGCCACAAACTGATGCTGACTAGAGGGGGACATCACGTGATGTTGATGGGGGTCAGAGGCCATACTCATACCCCCAGGGACAGCGGGCATGGAGCCTGGCTGACTGACCACCCCGGCAGCCGTAGAGGTGAAAAAGTTCATGGTATCGGGGGGCATTCGGGGAACGGGCACTGAGCCCTGGGGGTGGGAACTGGGGGGCAGGCAGGCTGGGTGGTAGCTGGGGATGATGTCGGAGGTCTTGAACATCCCCGAAGAGCCAGGGGTCGGTTTCATGTCCATCCCAGCCACCAGGGCGGCTTCGGCGCGGGCCTGGAAGAAGCCATCCTCTATCCCGCTGAATAGGTTGGGCTGAAAAAAAACAGAAAAAATGCAAAAAAACAGATGGAGATGGAATTCAGAAAGAATGCACCAAAACGAAATCTACTGTACGTACTGTATATATACTAAAGTTCTCGATTTTAGTTGTACAACCTCTGCAGCTCAGTTGGCAGAACGTTAGCTTACGAAGTCTGCGAAATGCCGTGGCTTCGAGTCCCACCGGAGGCTCTGCGAAGTTTAGCGGAACTTTGTCTTTAGACAACTAAATTGTAAAATCACTTTTGAGATGCTATTTTTGTTTTCAAAAATGTATTCCGCATCCCGATACCGGAAACATTTAGACGGGTCCGGATACGGTTATATATACCTACACAGATTCGGGAGGCAATCTTTGATATCCGCCGGGTTTCCCTTAGTCGTGGGTGGGGGTGTGTGAGTGGTTGACTAGATTTTTTCACCTTACTCGGCCAGTCGGCCCAAGTATATATATAATTTTTTTTTCTGAGGCTTCCTCTTCACTGCTTTTTGAGGTGTCCAGAAATGATCAAATCTTGATCTTTGATCCAATTTTCAAAAATGTTCCGGCTTCGCCGGAATGTTTTGGTCAAACATCGTCTATTCTGGTACTCAAACTCAATTTTTGAGCACTTTGAAGCATAGTTATAGCAGTATATGTGCAGAAAACAGGCTATTTTTACTGCATTTTTGCCAATTTTAGATCACTGTGGATCCCCCCCCCCACTTTTTGGTCCCCCCACTAGTGGGGGGCGTCCCCCCACTAGTGGGGGGCGTCCCCCCACTTTTTCGCCCAGAAAAAGCCCAGTTTTGGCTATTTTGGACCACTCTAGGCCCAACACTTTTGGTCTCCCTACTCCAAAATTTTTTTCTCAAATAAAGCTAGATGAGATCGGTGGTTTTAAACTGGCACTGGCATATTATGTCCGCTGTCGACAGTTTATATAATTATATAATATATATACCAATCAATCAATCAATCAAGTTAATATCGTAAAACAATTATATATATATAATAATACTGTATTATATATATACCATTGTTTAAAATCTGGCAAAACGTCTTTTGTTAAAAATACATAATCCGACATTAGTAATTGTTACATGCAGACAGTACTAATTAAAACGTTGACATTAGAATTTAGCAGTTATGTAGAACCATATTTTACACAGAATTCATGAAATATGAATGTTAAATTTCTATTGAAATTTGAAAAAAACCGAGAAAAACGAAATCTAAGTATAGTCTCATTAATATTGTACATAGACTATGTACGATAGCAACCAATGGAAGGAAGCTAAGTACTACACTAGTTAAGGCAAAGGGAAAAAGGCACTCAGGGTAAATTAGCACATACTTTTAAGTATTAATAAGTTGTATTAAAAAATTATCACCAAATATTTTATCAGGCAGGCAGGGAAGGGACTGTTTGCATGTAATATAATATGAGACACACTCATATATAATTCAACAATTATGTATAATTAAACGCATTTTCTTCACATGCTCCAGCAGTAAAAGTATTTATTTATCAGCCTATTTATCTATTAATAAGGGATTTCAATTATTTAATTCAATGAATTTCTGTAGACTCATAGACCTATTTTTCCTGTACT
>JASAND010028630.1:0-36033 GCA_030248195.1 Trissonchulus latispiculum
GAGCTCCTCGTTTTACGCCCGTATTGACTTGGAACCGGTCGGTAAGAGATGAGCCAATACGAACAACGCTCATGCTATGTTCGCACATTACCTGGCTGGCTACTCTTGGCATTTTTTATGGGGGGGGGGGGCTTCATGGGGACATCCCCAGTATATATACATAAGACAGTTGGTTACATTCAAACCAGTTGCATATACAGACAAGTGTTGATGAAAAGTCAGGTTATTAAGTTTTTCAAAACAGTCTTTGGACTGAATCTGACAGAATTCTGGAAACTAAAACAAAAACAACCTTTTCTAGCCTGGCAAGTCTGGCTTATATACTTTCCTCTTTCGCTTTTTTTCAACATAAAACATAATATACAGGATTTTACGTGATCTGTATTGAATTTTTAGATGCATTTTATTATTTCACAATAATTTTTTAGACTGGAGCATCAACGACTTCATGAGAAGCATCGTGGACATGAACAAATGCAGTTAGCGGAGATGCTGTTAATTTTAATATTTTCTGCAGTTATCGCTCAGGTTGCACTTGTTCAATGGAAAAAGATGCACTTCCGATCATATCAGGTGTATTTATTCAGCGTTCTGATGCTGTATAATTTTGTAGCCGAAGACGGATTTTTTTTTTGAAGTTACTAGGAACAGTTTTGGTATTCTCAGGACTCTAAAAATTGATAAATTGAATTGATGTGTATTTTGAAGGGAAAAATTATAAAAGAACAGCTCACGTACATACATGCAGGACAAGTATCATTTTAATGTTTGTAGATGACAACACTGGTTGGCATGTGGATTATTCCGGTGATTATTTACCAGCGCCGTTCATGGTATCGTTTTCTAGTCATATGGTTCTTTTTCTCTGTCTTCATATTTGCTATCACTCTGAAGGCAACTGTAAAACGAATCTCCGGTCAAACGCCAAGGTTAATGATCTTCCTTCTTATGTGGTCGATGTAAAATTCATTAAATTGAGTAAAAATGACCAGTTGGAAATTTGATTTGGGAATTCTTTTTTAAAAAACTTAGTTATCAAAACTATTATTTCCTTCAACTGTTATGTGTACCATGTGAAGAGAAGAGATAATCCTTTCTCCAAGAAGGAAGATCTCCGACATAGACACCAGTTGCCAGAAAAAATTGTCTGGGGAATGAAGAAAAGTTTCTCCGGGGGGGGGGGGGGGGGTGAGGGGCGGTAATTTTCGAATTTCGTGACTTCCGTGGAATTTTTACAGAACATTGTTTGAAATTTATAATAGGTATGCTGAAGTTAGCATGTTGCTGTTTAGCATGTGTTTATGCACGCAAATGATGCAGAAGCTTTTCAAAGTACACCAAATAGGGTGTTTGGTACTCAACTTGTGATGGTTTCGCGCCCACGGCATGAAACTTTTGTGAAAAATGGGCGTTTTTACACATGGCATTGAAAAAATTCTTAATGATCCACAATTCCGGGGGATTCCCCACGTCCTCCCTGGCTAGGCGCCTGGTTATAGAAAAGTGGGATGTTCTTAGTATATGGGGGGTAGCTTATACTCAAATTCCAATGAACGCACTTGTACATAGTCAGCGTATTTCCCCACGGCCGTTTTGCGACTTTCCACACCGAACATCACACGGCAAAAAACTAGGAAACGATTTCCTGTTCCGTTGTCTATGACTTAGTTGTTTCTGGCATATTTTAAAAGTTGGTGGCTTCCTTTTTGTGTAAATTTTGACCTATAGGCTTCAATTCGTTCTGAAAGTAGATGAAACTTTCCAAATATGCTATTTTGGTACATTCTGGGATGACTCCCACATTTTTGGGAGAAAAGATAAAAGACATTTTCGGTTTTTTGCATTATACTTTCAGTAGGTAGTCGATTCATCAGATTGGTTGTTATGGATGGAAAGCGGGTACAAAAACGAACATTTTTGCGTTTACAACCTTTGAGCTATCTCCAGTAGTTGAGGTGCTGGTTCGGGTATTTGCAGCAAATTTTGAAAGACTGTAACTTGCTCAATTTTTGGTGTTCAACGAGAATTTTTATATCATTTCAAAGCTTAGAATGTGCTTGTTACAACTACGTACAGTATAGCTGTCTCATTGCAACTCTTCGGCTTGAACAACATGAAATTTGAACAACAACTTGCAATAACATGAAAACAATTTTCGAACATGGATTTCTCGAAGTGTGGGAAAGCAAAAGAAAAGCGAGTTGGTTGGGGGGGGCAGGATGGTGGGGGGGGGGGGGGGCCCCAAACCCAGCCCCCTTGACATAGGCGGATATATATTTGTAATTCTAAACGTGGGGGGGGGTGTTCTTCTTTTGTGGGTAAAGTTGTTGATATGGGGGAAGGGGGTGTGCGTGGGAGGTATTGTTTGTTGCTTCTTTTGAAATTTATACGATGGGTGTGGGGTGTTGTTGTGGGGGATTCTAGTTTGGTTTGGCTGGGCCTGTTTGGGGCGAGTTGCAATTTGGTTCCCTGCGTTTCTATTTTTTTGTTTTTGTTTGGCCTTACCCGGTTGGGGTGTACGTGGGGGGTGTTTTGGTGGTAGTTGTGGCTTGTTAGCTGGGTACGTTTGCAATTTTGGGCTTCCTTTGGGCGGGGGGTTGGCTGGTCCTTTGTGGGGGGGGGGAGTGATTGGGCCCCCCCTTTAAGTTATATAGTAAGTGGGGATTGGTTTTATTCTGTTTCTCATTTCTGCCTGGGGGCGTGGCGGCAGTTGGTTTGTCATTTATATTTTTGTTGGTATGGGTGTGAAGGTTGTGTTTTGGGGTTCTCTGTGGGGGTTTGTTTCTTTAAAGGTCGCTGTTGTGTGGGTTGGGGGGTCTGTTTTGCTCTAGAGTGGGGGGGGGGGGCGGATTTTACCCAGGTGGGCCGGGGCCGGGGCCGGATTTTACCCAGACCCCCAGTTCAGGCTTCAAAAGAAACGTCTTCCCGAGGGCTATTTTTTATGAAATTGTTTAACGAGTAAAAATCTCAAAATTTTGAGAAAAACGTAAATTTTGTCCGATTTTCGTCAAAATTTTCAAGTTTGGAGTTTCAAGTTTATTTCTCTCGAACTGAAAGATAAAACGCAAAACCATGAAAAATAGCCCTCGACAATTGTCTCAAAAATACGTGTGTAAAGCCGTTTTTTAACTGATTGCATGAGTTGAGAGAAATCCGTGTTCAAAACAATCTAGTTGAGATTTTCAAAATTTCACATTTTCGCTGCTGTGCGAAGGTTGAGAAGTCGCAGAGAGCTCTCCGTTGGACATGGCATGTCCTTTAGGACTACAAATATGGACAATACTTGACGGACGGACCAACGCTGTTGAAGCTGTCGAAATCTTGCAATATTTGATTTTTCGAAAAATGGCCGGTTTTGGACCTCAAAAGTCAATTTTCCCTGTTATCTCCTAAACCTTAAACGAATGGAAGAATACTCTCAAGAGCAAAGTTGTACGTCGTGGTGAGAGGATTCGAATGACTATAAGTTCATCCATGTAGGGTGGTCACAGTGCAAGTTATGGCGGAATAAAGCTAATTTCTCCAAAACTCAAATTTTCAAGCCGCGATATTTCTAAAATGTTTTATAGGCTAAATAATGTAATTGTAGCAAATTTGAACGAATTTCAACGACAATTACGCTTTTAAAGCCCAAAAATACACGAACCCGAACCAGCACCTTAAGTCAGTATATGTATATAAGCCAAAAACGAATTTTGGAGTCAAAAAACTGCCATTTTAGCTGGGATTCGTTGCTCTAAGCTAGAGATTTGGCCGAAAAACCATTTTAACACCAAAAACAAACCAAGCTTTAAATTGATGTATAACGCTCTTTCCAACTCCCAAAATTGCGAAAATTATAGTGTTTCAAAACACTGCACAAGAGGACACCACCACCTTAACGCTATTTTGATGCAGAGGGGGACTGCGTGGGATGCAGCTTGAGAAAAACTTTACAGACTAAGAAACTTGTATGCCAAAATCTCTAAAAATATCTGCTCTGTTTTTAAGTTGCACTGTTTTGGAATTTTTAGGCAAAAATAAGTGGGGGAGGGGAGGCCACTCTCCAGTGGCGGGATAAAATGAGCTAAAAGTGCTAAGACTACAGTACAAAATAGCCTGTTTTCTACATGCACTACTATGACTAAGTTAAAAAATGCTCAAAAATTTAGTTTCAGCACCAGGATACCCCCAGTAAAAGATATGCCAGCTGTTTTTAAACTCAAAGTGAATTTGAAAAACGGTTTACGGAATTCTGAAGCCAACTTATTTTTGGGTGTTTCTGTCTGCTGGATCCCGCCTGTACTGCTCGTTCAGCATGTAGTGAACTTCGTTTTTGTAAAATTGTTTATTAAATTGGTTCAAATTGTGTATCGTGCTTTTTATTATTGTCATGTTATACCCTATTACATAGTAGATACGTTTTGCATTTCAGATTAGTATATAAATGGTTTCTGCTATTGCATAAACTTAGTTACGTCCTGGGTGTATTTGGATATTTTGTGATTCTCTTTGCTCTTCTTGGATTTAATCTCATTTTTCGAGCTCCCACTCATACGTGGCTTGACTTTGGCATTCTTATGATGTTTTATGGCTTGTACTATGGTGTCCTTGGCAGGGATTTTGCCGAGATTTGTGCCGATTCCATGGCTTCGCACATTGGCGTAGGTTATATACGTACAACTTAATGTTTTCCGTCTAATCATTACAAAAAGAGCTGTCAGAATAGGCCATTTCTACACTAATAATTCTTTCGCTTTTCGCCTTTTCGCTTTCGTTTATCAATTTCGGTACATGGCATGAAATTTGGTGGGGGTGGGAGGGCCCCCCCTGATACCGGTTCCCTCCAGAATCGATCCCCTAGATTCGGGCCTCCCCCCCCCAAATTCCAATATTGCTCGGAAACATAGAAATTTCGGGTATATATTAAAGAAGCTCCGGCTTCTCAGAATTTTTGTCTTTATTTTTAGTAACTACATAACTACATATCAGCGTCTCGGTCTCAGTTTTTGCATAGACAAATTGCCAGTAAACGCTGCTTATTTTGATGTGGCTTTTCGTTTGATTTAAGTATTATACCAAAGAAGGCTTGCCACGCCGTGTGTTGGAGCCGGATGTATGTGCCGTGTGTGGAAATAAAATAATGGTTTGTCTTCACGAAGAAGACGCCGTTGAGAAAACATGTCGTCTTTCATGTAGCCATTTGTGAGTTGATATTTTCTTAGTGTTTTTGGTAAATGATTCACTAAATAAAATATATACGTCTGGCATTTTCCTATAAGGAGGTGGGGCGGGGGGGGGCGGGCGCCTCCCCCAAGAAATCGGTTCCCTCCCCCAGACTTGGCTCGCCCTCCCCAGGATTCGGGCCTTCTCCCCAGAACTCTAAAGTGCCCGGAAAAATAGGGTTTTGAGGGTAAATTTTGAAAGAATTTTCCGGCTTCGCCGGATTTTTAGGTATTTTTAAGCATTTTTTAGCTATTTTAAGCCTAAATGTAGGTTAAAATCAGTTAATTTTTTAGCTCAGCAGCAAAAAATAGCTATTTTTTGAGCATTTTTGAAAAATTTTTCTCCCCTCCAGAAATCCGTGCCTTCCCAGACCTGGGGGGGACCGCCCCCCAGACTTCCCCCCCCCCCAGAAATTTTTGTCTAGGAAAAAGCCAGTATATACGTGTTATTTCAATCTTTGCTGGCTGATTAGGTGTACTCTCTGTCAACTGACGTTCCTGTCGTAGTGATTCTGCGTATTCTGGCCGATGGCTTCTGAAAAGTTTAGTTAAGGATGTTTTAATTGACCGTTCAGAAAAATCTGGCATGCACTCTGTCCTGATGTAGATTAGCATTTATCAAAGAAAATATCTCAAGGTGCTTGTTTACCTGAAAGTTTATGTTGAATACTGAAATTTATGTAAAGAGAAGTGAATCAAAGTAATCTGAGGCTAGTAGTTGCGTATGTATAATTAGTTAAGATTTGGTAGTGCGAGTTGTTAATTTTCGTTTTTCGCTTTGTATTGTAGATTCCACGAATTTTGCATTCGAGGTTGGTGTATTGTTGGTAAAAAGCAAACTTGCCCGTATTGCAAAGAAAAGGTTGATTTGAAAAGAATGTTTAAAAATCCGTAAGTTTTACAGAGTGTTTTGTTTACGTCTGGTCAATCGTGATCGTTTACATACTGCGAATTTTAAGCCATCTCCATTCTTTGAAAAATTATGAGCGTTTGTAGTTTAACTTTTTAACGTGGTGATTGTGTAAGTTGTCTAGTAAGATTTTGGATATACTGCTGCTATTTGCCATAATACTTAGATTCCCTTTCATTCTGCTTCAATATATTATTTATTGAATGCAGAGACGTTGAGGTCCGGTCCCTGCTCCTCCCAGGCCCGGAGGCTACCAGATTGTTGCGACAGTTAGGCATCTTTGACTAAACTTTTGCAGTTCTAATGAGAAAAGAAAAACAAGCTGATATTTTCTTCTTAGTTTCATCAAGAGTATAATAATAAGAGTGTAACAAGCGTACCGGCTACGTACAAGCGCTATCTGCTGACCCCCTCCCCACGAATTGACCCTCTCACACACCGCCCCTATATGGGAGCGTGGTTCAAACGGGAGTCGCTCACTGTTTTGCATAATTCCACGTTGAAACTAATAGTGGCCCAATTTGGGGAGGGGTTTAAGCGTGTATGTGCAACACTTGCATGTAGAAAACATGCTAAGCGAGTGAGTGAGCCCCGTTTGGGACTTGTGTACCCATATAGGGGCGGTGTCAGAGGGGGCCAATTCGTGGGTGGGGGGTCAGCCGATAGCGCGCTGTAGCATAGTTTTGGCTTTCACTGCATAGAGTGTTAAGGTGCCTTCATAGTCGCGAACGCAGGTGTACGCGCGTCGACGCGCGTCTACGCGCGTCTACAAACGTCAATATCATTTTGCGCGCATCAACGCGCGTCGACGTGCGTCGATGCGCGTAAACTGGCATGCTACAAATGGGCGCGTTGACGCGCGTCGACGCACGTCTACGCGCGTCGACGCGCGTCGACGCTTCCAGTGCTAGCATATCACCAGGACGTGATGTCACGTTTGGAGGCGTCGACGCCTCCAAATGTGACATGGCAGTGTAGCGCGTTGACGCGCGTCAACGCGCGCCAACGCGCGTCTACGCGCGTAGACGCGCGCCTAGAGGCGACAGGGACTATGAAATCACCATTAGGCTTGTCATACTCTTATCATTATGTACTCTTGGTTTCATTGACTATTACATCAACAGTTGAAGGCTGTCTAGGCCTTGTGAATAACTAAAATACGTTGTGCATAGGCTCATAACTTAGTTTCTGAATTGGATTTGTAAGGATAAATCTTTACATTTTTTAGATGGGAAAAGCCTCACTTATTTTATGGACAGCTGTTGGACTGGATTCGCTATTTAGTTGCCTGGCAGCCTCTGATTATAACTATTGTGCAGGGAATAAACTATATGCTAGGTCTTGAATAAAATGTCAGAGCTGCGTATTCGTTTGTTAATAGTTGTTATTTATTTGTTTATAGATGCATAAACTATCTGTTGTTCATTCTTTAGTATGGCTGGAATTCAGCCAGTTCTATTGTCTCTGTTTTTAACGACTGATTCACACTGATGTTAAGCAGTATCCTAAAGAATTAAATTTCGGCAGTTGGCGTTACATCACTGTCCTGTTTCGCCCTGAAGGCTTTTAAATTTTTAAAACTGGTAACTTGTTTTAATTTTTATAGTACGTCTGTGTGAACCAGCTTTCTTGTTTTCATGTTTCCCACAGTTTTTATTGCGGCTGTAATAAGATTTACCCTGGACTGCACCAAAAAAAGTTGAAGAATAAGTGCAGAAAGCAGAAAAGTCCGTTTTTTGAATAGGAATTCAATATATAGTTAACCTTCTGCTCTGCTATTATTCTAAAAATTTCTTGGTGCAGTCCAGGGTTAGTATAATTTAAAGTAAACATCCGTGTCAGTGGTGTATTGCAGTGCGTACTGAGTAGGGATTTCTAAGCAGAAACAGAATTTTCTTTGAGGAATTAGTGTGAAGTCTTACTTTATCTGGCGTTTGTTTAGATATTTATTTGGGAAACCCTCTCGGTTCCTCTTCTGAACTTTGAAGTTTAGGTCAAAATTGATGAGAAATCATAGGAAATATACAGTAGAGAACCGTTTTGTAAGGGGTGCGTAGATGGTTTTGGAAAAATTGTAATTTTGTAAGGTGTGCGCATACCGATGCAGATGCCTCTTACCATATGCACTCTAATTTGTAAGGTGTGCGCATACCCAACAATCACAGTCTCGTTTGTCTGCCCCTAAAAATCAAAAATTAATTTTTCTAAATTTTTGCAGTTTTTAAGGATTAAAAGTGCGTACATTCTTACATTCTCACCAAGTATTTAAGCTAATAAATAAGTAACAGGATTACATAATGATAAGAGTATGCCACTAGGCAAGCTCCATGAATCAGAGAAATAACTATGCTCTGTTCGCTAACGGCCCCCCCGTAAATTAAGCCCATCACTTCAAACAAATTCGCGCGCTAGGTTTACTAAAGCTCGAAGCAGGCACAAAATTCGCGCGCGCACTGCTTCTGTGTCGAGTCGAGCTTTAGCACACAAGCATAGAGCCAGTGAGCGTTGGGTACTGATGTACGGGGGCGGGTTACTAGGGTCTGATTTGCGGGGAGGGGTGGGCGGTTAGGGTTAGTGAGCAGAGCATAATTTTCGCTCTGATAACATGAGCTTTCCAATTTTCTGAAACTGGAAAGTCAGAGTTTAAAGAAGCATCATCACGCTGTTTTAACTAACTTTGATATATGCTTCGATTAAGCTGCATTCCGGGGGAAGATTTGCACCGTGATAGCGGCATCTTTTGAAATCGCACGGGAAATTTCAAAAAAATTTTCACGAAAAGAAAGATCTTATCATTCCGGTTAGAAATTATATCTTTATTGTAGCTATATCTTGAAGTACTTGTGAGAGACAAAGAAAACAGTTTCGCTTTCTACATTTTTTGGTCAAACTTTGCGAAGAGCTAAACGCTTTTATAAAGTTATACGTATAATTGTGCCCCCCCCGGACATCTGAGGGGGGGCGCTTATACACGTAAATCTGACATAAGGTAGGCGATTAGCCAATCTGATGCGTTTTAGTTCAAACGCATGGAAACATATGGTTAACAACGGTAAATGGTCCCCCCCCCGAGATTTCGGCCTTAATGTGCCGAGTAGTGCTGGGGCCGTTTCCGATTTTTGAAACCGGTTCCGGTTCTTCATTTCCGGTTCTAGCTACCATTTCCGGTTCCAATTAGAATTTTTGATAAAAAGCTTTAATCACACAATTTTTTATATTTTAAAATTCCTATACAAACGTGATATAATCGACTACAAAAACTATAGTTATTCTTAAAACAGTTTTTGATTAGTTTTTACTATTTACAAATACAAATATATATATTCTGTGAAAAGACGATGTTGTCTGTCTCTTTTAGGTACCATAACTAAGCAATTAGGTATATACTAGAACTTACCAAGATGTTTTTACACATTTTGTTTTAATATTAGCTGACGTAAACATAATTTTTAGCAAAAGTGCTGTTCTCTATCAAAGCCTTAAGGACACAAAAAACCTAAAATATATATGACTATGAAATGTGAAAATTTTTAAAAGCCCGTCAGTCATCCTTTTTCGGTAGCGCTAGCCGATTACTATTAAATAAGAATTTTCCTAAGGAATCCTGTTGCTCAGCTTAACCCTTAATCTGGAGATAATTCAGTTTAATTTAGCACACAAAAATACAGGGGCAACAGCTAAAGCTCGAAGTGTTCCCGTGAATCATCAAATCCTTAATGCTTACCTATGTTAACTTTGAGGAAGAGCTAACATCGAATACACCTTAGTCATTATTTTGTTAACCTAACCTTTTCAGATGCTTAAAACATTGACTGAAAACCGCTATTAAAAATATCATAAAATAAATATCAAATCTTCTAGCATTTACACAAAGACAAAACCTTAACCGTCCTCTAAATTTCAGTTTACCTAGGCTTTCCAAAATAAGGTTCAATTCCAAATGCTAAATTTAAATTCCTGAAATAATCTTAAAATTTTACAAAGTAAACATTGATTCGAACCGGTCCGGTTCTGGTTCTAAAAATCCTACCGGTTCCGGTCCTCCCGGTTCTTTTAGAACCGGTCCCAGCACTAGTGCCGAGCATATTGCAAACTTAAAACATTAGGAAGGGCGGAGTCTTACTCGGCCTTTTATAGACTTGTCCAAATCTAATCAAAACATAAACCACGCAAGTATATATATAACTGTTAATTAAAGCTATGGCGAAAAAAATTGTCAGAAGGTGATATAAGGTTTCGTCAACTTTATGGGGCAACTAATTTTACAACTTCCAGCAAAACATGAAATGGTTCAGAATTTTAGTGCAAAAGCCTAGTTTTTGTAAACTCAAGTGTCCTCCTTTAGGAACAGGCTTCGCCTTCATGTACAGGTTACACTCTTTGGCTGAGATCCTATCACCCTCGAAACACTTCCAGCTCTCCCTTGAATCAGAAGATCTCCTGTGTGTTCTTTGTGAAAAGATGTTGAAGGGTATATATTGATGAAAATGCACCGGCTCAGAAACTCCAACTTCAGAACTTAGTTTGTGCCGATGTCACGGTGAAATTTTCCCCCTAAAAACTTTCTTCCCGGAAAATTTTCACCGGTGAAATTTCTCCGCGGGAAAAATAACTATGGGGGGAAAATATCACCGTGACACCGATTTGCCGAGTTCGTGCAACATCGTTGTAGTTGCGTATTTGTTCATCCGTGGTTTAAAATTTCCCTCAAGTTTTCTCGGATTGAATATTTAGCAGAACTGGTCCTCCATAACTGCAGGTACATATGCATTATGTAAACTGTGTACGCATATATAGCTTATTCAGCTGTACGTGTTAAATTCTAACACTGATTAATCCATGTACACCATATTGCGCAAGACGGGTCTGGCTTTCGTTGGTAAGCATTATTGCGCAATATTATGCATTACATCAGTTCCCCCTACTATAAATTTAAGAGTTGTCCTGTCTGTAGATACCTGTCAATGTTTGAGTCCTATTAATATAACTTCACAACTTTTGCTGATTTTCCTTTAGTTTCGTTCAAAATGGCCAATAGATTACAACGGAAGCAAGTTGCCGAAGAAACTCTGCAGATTATTAACAGTGGATGTTATCAGCTTTCAGACGGATCTGAAGTTTCAATTCAGACTCAGCTAAACCATGCTGTACAGAACACTGAAGTCTGGACTCCGAATTCACTCAAAGGTTTACTGTCAGCACACACTCCAGGCACGTTTGAGACCCACTTTGAAGTTACCGCCGAATCCTCCTTTACTGCCGCTTACAGGCTGGTTCAAACGGAAAAACGAGACGGAGTGTGCGTTCTGAATTTTGCTTCCGGCAAGAATCCCGGAGGCGGCTTTCTGAAAGGGAGTCAAGCTCAAGAAGAAATCCTAAACCGGAGTAGTGGTCTCTATGAATGCTTACTGAAGTCTGGATCAGCTTACTATGAGGCCAACAAAGAAGCCCGAGCACCCTACTATACGCATAGCATGATCTGGTCCCCTGCGGTTCCCGTGTTTCGAAACGACGTTAGCAACGAGCTACTGTCCATTCCTTACACCGTTAACGTTATTACAGCCCCCGCTGTGAACATAACCTCAGTGGCCAAGGTCGGAAGAGGTACCAAGGATGAGCTCGCAAGGGTTCAGAAAGAAAGAATTAATATTTTATTTGCCTTGGCTGCCCACAAAGGGATCAAAACGTTGGTTCTCGGTGCTTGGGGTTGTGGCTGCTTTGGACATACGGCAAAAGATATGGCGTCCTATTTCAAGGATAGTTTAAGCGAAAATGGATTATTTCATCGTAATTTCGAATCAGTGGTGTTTGCAGTTCACTATACGAATGACACTGGAAATATCAAAGCATTTGAAGAAGCATTTGCTGCCTAAAGAAATTTATAATTTGAATAACTCAGAACAAATCCCCACAAATGAAATTAAGCTTTTACGTTCTTTGTATGAACCATGGAACTGCATGTATAGTTTGAGTGGCAAGGTGGTAATGAGTTAAATTAAAATTTGAGACGATTGTTCTTTTGTTGAAAGGATGCACTAGAAACACAAATAAATGCCGATTAACAATTTAATTACATAGTAAGATTTGTGACGAGTTCACGTTACAAATTAAATCAAATACACAATCTGCACGGATGTAACCAACGGAACATAGACATGCAATACTGGGCTGCTTACAAGTAACATACAGTTGGCGAGATAATGACCAACCTGTGGCTGCTGATTTTTGAAGAAGCCTTCGTTTGTCTATGGTATTGTAGTAAATGTCTAATTTTTTTGGCTTACTGTCCGTTCGACATCTGGTTCCGTTTCGTTTCTGTTTCATCCGTTTCGGTTCTGTTTCAGGAATTGTCTTACAACGTTAGCAGAAAACATTGACAAAAGTAGATTTTAGAAGTACACTGAAGACTACTTCAACGCCCACAAGCAAATGCCGAATCTGGGCAAACGTAGAATTTAGTATAACTTAAGACCAGACACGCAATGAACTCTGAATACAAGGTTGACAATCGGAGCTAGACTAACCCTCAAAAATTAAGACAGACTCAGCCATGTCATTGCACCAGAGATGAAACCGAGTCATCGGATCAATTCGGGTCACTAAGTGGACCGGGTTAGGAGCTGACCCGGTATTTGTAGTAAGAGGATTTTTGTTATTCCATAGTTATTTTAAATTTTAGCACTTTTTATAGCCTGAAAATTTCAGTAATTACTTAAAAGCTAATAGAAAGAGATCCCTTGTTTAACCAATTTTCCAAGCCTGCAGCAGGAGTGTTCTCATATATGTGTAGTGTCCTGTCTCTCAAACTTTTACCTAGTTTTGAAGGTATTATAATTTTATTAGAAAAAATGAAAGTCAAGACGTGAGCTCAAGGTCTCACAATCTTTCTTGTTTTGAAACCTAAAGTTTTCTGAGCTCCACCATTGACCTGTTTTTCAGACGATTCTTCGCCGCTACCTCGTTCTTGAATTGGGGATCAGGCAGTATTTCAAATCTGGGTGCTTTGTAAAACATTTTAAGTTAAATATGTTGACAGACTCTGCCTTTTAATTTCCATTTTTTAAATTGCGATAAGGAGTCGTGGATTGGCGGAAGCTTCGGCATTAATTGGTCTACTGCCTGAATCATAGTCATAAGAAATCATAATTTTAATGGACTCTCCGCGGAGTGAGACCCTCAGCTTTATCTAAAATCTTTTGTGCAGTGTTGGCATCTGGGATGGGATCCCATGGGATCCCATGGGATGGGATGGGATGGGATTCAAAACTCATCCCATGTGGGATCAGTGGGATTTTGTGGGATCATTTTGACTTACAAAGCCTTCAAACACCGTTTTAAAATTTTTAAAAAGTGCAAGATTTTCATAAATTTCGCATAAAAATGTGTGTTCAATTTCATGATTGGTGTTTTGATGACTACTAGCAAGGCAAAGCATGGCGCTCTTTCAGGTGCTGGTATCCTTTTGTTGTAACCTTACAGGCTCCAATTTTTATGATAAACGTAGATGGAACTTTTCAAATATGGTGGTCTTTAACATTCTAGGACCAGTCCCGAATTTTCAGGTGAAAAAATAAAAAATCTTTGGTTTTTGCCGCTATTCTCTCAGTTCGTCATCGATACACCTGATTGGTTGATATAAATGGAAAAGGGTCACCGAAATGAACATTTTTGCTTTTACGACCTTTGAGGTTGAGCTATGCTAAGCTAGCAGTTAAGGGGGGTTCATCATGAAAAATTTTTAGATAAACGTATTTCGTTCATTTTCGCACATAAAATAACCACATAATGTCGTACATATCAAGTTCAAATTTTGAGTTGCTTCGTTCAGTTCTCCGCAATTTAGATTCTTCCATCAACTGTATGCAATTTGAATATGAGCCAGTAACGAGAGTTTTTGCAGACAATTGAAGCAAATTTTCGCAAATCAGTCAACTTCAAGCCTATATAAAATGAATAAATATGTTGAAATGCAAAAATTTGCAATTTTGCAATATAGCCTGTTCGTAAAATGCCTCTCTGTAAGAATCAACAATTTTCACAATTTTACAAAAAAATTTAATTTCTGCGCCAAAAAATTTCTACACTGGCAAAGGTTTCCAAGCAACATTGGGTATCGTTTGAAACCGTTATACATGTACGGTGCCACTGTAGAATTATAATTTTTATTTAGGACCTATAGTTTTTATAATCTGCAGCTAAACAAAACTTAATGACCAACTTAATGACGGTCACCAAAAGCAACCGAATTTAGCGACTTTCGGCAGTTCGCTAACTTCACAAATTATATAATTAAAATTTTTTGAAGACCTAAGTCAAAATTCTAATTCCACAGTGACAGAGTATCTGTTTAGAGTTTTAAAACTATACAAATGTTATCAGGTATCTTACACCTGTTTCGAGTTTTTTTGGCGCAGAATTATAATCGACACATTTTCCATTTCCTATTTCGACGCAGCAGACCTCTGGTTTGAGGTGAAGTTTTCCCTTAGTGCCACACCCAAGTTGCTTTCGCGATGAGGGGTAGTGCCATACCAAATTTGGCACCGGGTCCACGCTATGGCACTGAATAATAGCATATCGCAATTACCCGAGACGTAGGCAAGGCTAAGGGTGAATTTTCTCAACAACCGAAGGAGATGAGTCTTAAATTTTATATTTTTTATTTATTTCATCTTAATTTTACACTACCTTTGAGCTATCTCTTGTGTGGTCAGATCAGTATAAGCCAAAAACGATTTCGGGGATCAAAAAACGGCCATTTTGAGGAAATCAGTTTTGTCAAAATTACTGCCAAATCTTACGGAGAATTTTGAATTATTTATGTAAGTATGAAAGTTATGTACATTGGTACACGAATTTCGACGAAGCTTGATGAGACTGTGGCTCAGTCGGCAGAGCGTTTGCCTAGTGCGCAAAAAGTCGTGGGTTCGAGTTCAACCGGAGGTCCGAATTTTTCGGACCTTCGGTCTCGGTGGTAAATGACTTTCTTCTTCTTTCTCATTTATTTATACTCAATCGATTTAGTCCTATCGATTTACTATCTACTCAATTTATACAATCTAACTGCACATTTTGTTGATGCCTGGAGCTGGAGTTCGTTGTTTTAAGCTAGAGATTTGGCCGACAAACGTTTGGCAAAACTGCGATTACTTTATTTTAAACATCAATTTTTCAAAAACTAGCCCATGGATTCGCGTAAGATTTGGCTAGGAGGAAAAAGAAAAGACCTGTTGAGCCAAATCCATTTCCTTCGACCCACATGTCCTTCATATCATGGCACAAAAAATTTTGCCCGATTCTACAGTTTTGAGAAATCGATACTCAAAGTTTGATGGTCCAAATTTAGTTAGTATGTCAAAAACTTTTGCTGGTTTTTTTGCAAATTTTGTTTTTTCGTATTTACTGATTACAAGTTTTAAAGCGGTGTGTAAAATGTTTCCAACTCGCAAAATTCCGAAAGTTTATTGCGTCACAAAAGGATACCACCACCTTAAATAAGACCTTATGCCAATATTAAAATTTCAATGCTACAGCGATTGTAAGGCCAAATACTACAAGTGGGATTATATGGGATTGGAAAAAGCAAGTTCGGACAAATGGGATGGGATGGGACGGCGAATTTGAAAATCTAGTGGGATGGGATGGGATGGGATCAGAGAATTCGTCCCATTTGCCAACTCTGCTTTTGTGAGAACAAAAATTTTAATTTCAAATTAGGACAGATGCGCTAACTTTGAAAAAATTGCTTTTTCAAAACACCAGTTCATTTCACTTCACATTGAGAGAGCAATCTTCCAAATCAGTCTTAATTTTGTTTTAGTTTAATATACACAACGTTAGCAAATCAGATTTTTACTTTGAAAAAAGCTGATAAGTCAGTGATGAACAATTTGATAGTCGTGACCAACTTCAAATTTGAGAAGCCAAAAAAGTCAAAAGCACCAAGGACACATCTCACCCCACGAATAACTTTAATTTTCCACGCAAAGCTTGAAATTTCAAAAATACCGGGTCACCGGGTCAAGAACTAGTGACCCAGTTTCATCTCTGCGTTGCACATACGTATACATCAAGAGTTCAAAAATGTATGTAAAATACCGGACGATGCGACACAAACGTGGTATTTTGGGTCTTTCCTATTTGATCTCCCCAGTACTCACATTTTCTAAAACTCGATAAACCCAGCTAAAATTCCGTATGAGCTTTGCTCACGTTGAGTTCCAATATAGCAAAAGCTCTGATTCAGCGAAATTAGATCTTCAATGTTTCGATTCACAAAATGGGACCAAGGAGAAGCAAAAATGTTTTGTCTACGGTATTGCTGAACAGACGTATAAGAGGCTTTTGAAGTTACAGAACACGAATCTGAAGACTGTCTTGCGATTCAACTTTTTGACAGCTCGGTATATACTTTATCTTACGCTAAACTATCAAAGCACTGAATAGAAAAAGTCTTCAGATGCTGTTTTGGAACTCAGAGAGCTCCTGTATGCACCTTCAACGAAATAGCAGATCAAAAAGCTTTTCATTCCCCTTTGGTTTCTATTTTGTGAATCGAAAAATAGAAAATTCTAATTTCGCAAAATCGAAAAATTAGCGATATTCGAACTGCAAGGCAGAAGGATCAGATCAGATAGAAATGGGTATCTGAAAGTAGTATAGTGACAAAATGACTTTTAAATTGCGTATATTTTAAAACAACATAGCAATACCAAATTTTAGCTCGACTAGTCAAGTTTCAGAAATTTTGAGGACTACATAGGGGTCAAATGGGAAAGACCCGATATTCAAGAAATCAAGGAGGAAGACTGAAGGATTGAGCGCCCCTTTTGGCTGATAAATGCAAAATTCTATCAGCACAGGAGGAGTGTTTAAAGTTTAAGTTTAAAGGGGTTTCGGGTCTTATCTCGATTACCCCCCCCCCCCCACACCACTCAAAATCCTTAAAACTTGACCAAATGAGCTAAAATTTGGTGTGGGTATGTTTTTGACCACGCTGAGTTCAAATATCGCAAAATTTTTCGATTTCGCGAAATTAGATTTTTTTCGATTTCCAAGGGGGGACCAAGGGAAACCGAAAACTTTTTTGACTTCGATTTTGCTGAAAAGATGTATATAGGGGTTTTCGGGGTCGTAGAACACGTATCTGAAGTCCGTTTTTCGATTCAGCTTTTCGTTAGCTCAGTATAAGCTTACATCTTAAGCTTAAATCTTTAGCTTATACTGAGCTAACGAAAAGCTGAATCGAAAAACGGACTTTAGATTCGTGTTCTGCGACCCCGAAAACCCCAATATACATCTTTTCAGCAAAATCGAAGTCAAAAGATTTTAGGTTTCCCTTGGTCCCCCCTTAGAAATCGAAAAAAATCGAATTTCGCGAAATCGAAAAATTTTGCGATATTTGAACTCAGCGTGGTCGAAAACATACCCTTACCAAATTTTAGCGCATTTGGTCAAGTTTTAAGGATTTTGAGTGGTGGGGGGGGGGTAATCGAGATAAGACCAGTTTAAAGTTTAAGCTTTAAAACATTTTGATATACCCACATAGGCGTGTTTTCTAAACTCACATACAGCACAATAAGTCAGATATATACTTGGAATCTTGTAAATGCAAGCGACGTACTTCAAAGGGAGGAGAGAGATGACTGTTTTGCGCAGTGACATGAAACTTTCATAAGCAATTATGAATTCATTTCAAACCTTAATTAATCACCATTCTGATATATGATTCTTTGTATATTTTACAACCATACCTCTTCATTTTACAACTTTACAAACCTTAGTACTCAAATGGCACTTTTCCAGTACTCAAACGGCACTTTCTGTACTCAAATGGCACCTGTACTCAAAGGGCACCAAACAATACACAAACGGCACTTTTAGTACTCAAATGGCACTAAACTATATCAGGGTTCATGCGGACTTTTCAGTTTCAATTTCCAGGTTTTTCCAGGTTTTTCCAGGTTTTTCAAGGTTTTCAGCGGCAATTTTCCAGGTTTTGTATTACTAAATTTTGATCAAATTAGTGTAAATCTGGAGCATTTTTGGGGTACCAGGAAATTAAAACCAGCGAGGCACTGGACCCAAGCCCGACAACCAGACCCTTGTCCCTGCATAATTAAAGTAATGATACATCTGGGATGTGTTTTTCCGGAAAAAATGCGGATAACTATTTTCTACTTTTCCAGTGATTTTCGTTTTTCTTCGACAACCCCAATGGCTTTAAACTGCATCTGGAGCGCTAAAAATGGCAAATTTTAACGAATTAAAGCGTTAAACTGTGTTTTAAAGCTAGATCTAGACATCTTCAAAAAAGTTTTAGAATCTTTCAACTTTTCAATAATATATGTATGTACATATATTTCGAAAACTTCCGGAAAATTTTCAACAGTTTCGCAACATTCTAATAAATATTTGAACTTATCGGGTTTTCCGGCACCCATCGTGCGGCAACTACGTATTGGCATTTTCAATCAAACTTGTGGAAATATGAATTATGAAAGGAAGTATGCATAGGTTAAATCTTTACAAAACTTGTAATTCGTTAAAATCCGAAAAAGTAGTATATATTACAGTGTAAGAAAACCTCTTGAAAAGTCTAAAAACTAGATAATCACTAGCGAATGTAAAATTGTTTTAATTTTTTGCAATTACATTCCTATTAGATTTCGACGGAGTATATTTACAAAAATCGCTTCTCCGCGTTATAAACGCAATAAAAGCACTTGGGGGGGGGTCCATTTTTGGTCAATTTTCCGACCATCTCCGATTTCGCTCATTTTCACATAATGATCGTTGAGTAGGATATTTTAATAAGTTTTAAATTTAAACTCGTAACTCTTACGGTTGTTGAGTAATTTCAGCTCAAAGTTGAGGTCCGCATGTGTTAAACATAATAGGAAACAGAAAAAGTGGTGATTTTGTTCTTGCGCCAAAAAATCTCTCGACGAACAGTTGTAATCCTGCATAAAAAACTTTTTATTTATCGAAAATTGATTTTATTGAAAATTTATTGAATTATACTGTCAAACTATGAATAGCTGACGAAAAATAGATACATACGCAGGGGCAATAGCGTAGCCAGAAACCTTTTTTGTTGGGGGAATGCAAAAATCCGGGGGGTCTGGGGCTGCGGGAGGAGTCCCCAGAAGCTGAGAAATTTTTCTATTTTGTGACTTTCGTGGAATGTTTAGAACATTCTTTGAAATTAAAAATACTTAAGGCCCTATCAGATGTTGAAGCAACCAAATGATGTAAAAGTTGGTGAAATTATGTAGGGTATTTGGTACCGAAGGCGCGAAAATGTTTTGTAGAATGGGCGTTTTCCAGATGGCACGGAAAAAATCCTGGGGATCCAAAATTTCGGAGGGACTTTCCCCCATCTCCTCCTGGCCACGCGCCTGCGCAGGGGTGTGGGGACTCAGTCCCCCAAAAGTTGAAGACAATTTTTAATTTCGGAGTAAGTTTGCTTAAAACGTTTGAATTCTTTTGCTAGAACATTTAAGAAGATTGCGCATTTTAGTTTGCTTGTATGTCAAGTCAAAACAGAAACATAAGAAAAACATATACATAGTACATGTGCTTAGGCAAAAACATATAAGCAACTGCAGATAAAAGAATGAATGTAGAATCGAAGAACTAAGCGGGGGTCTGGGGGAGGCAGCCCCCCCCCCCCAAAGAAGAAGCCAGCGTCCAAACTACAGCAAATTGTCTCAAAGGCCCTATTTCTTTAAAGATTAAACGGATTAGATTAAAATTAATCCGCATTAAAGAAATATATAGCACCTCGGATTAAACGGATTAAAATTTAATCCAGCGAGTTAAACGAGTTAAACGGATTAAATTTAATCCTAATTCTTTAATGCACCTAGGATTAAAAGTTTAATCTAATCCTGTTTCTTTATTCGCACTTCGGATTAAAAAATCAACGAGTTAATTTTAATCCGACCTACTTAATCGCTATTTCTTTAAAGATTAATTTTAATCCATTGGCTGCATTTTCAACTAGTTTTTAATCCCCGTGCAGGTACGCGGATTAAACGGATTAAAAGTTGGCGGATTAAAATTTTTAATAGCTGTTTCTTGAATGGCGGATTAAATGGATTAAAATCAACTGGTTTAATCCTCGGATTAAAAATGGTCGGATTAAACTAGTTAAGTTTAATCCGTTTAATCCTGCATTTAAGAAATAACAATTAAAATTTTAATCCGGCTGATTTTTAATCCGTTTAATCCGACCATTTTAATCTTTAAAGAAATAGGCCCAAAGTAATTCAGACTTGAAACACCAACTACCGAATTTTACGCATTAATGTTAATTATATAATTAATTAATTAATTTTAAACTTATTTTTAATCTCGACTGCGTAAATGCGTAAAATTTACGCAAAACATCGTGCAACCAACGGGAATTTTGGGTGGATGATGAGCCCCATAAAATTAAAAAATTTTTTAAAGCAGGAACTCCTGGATAAATTTTCAGTATAATTTTCGGTAATCGTAATTATTGGTAATGTTCGCCTTTTAGGGTAAAATTTTCAGATTTCTGTGTTATGAAAATAAAATTTAAAATAAAAAAGTTTAAGGAAAGGCGTATTGCTATAAAACATACGTATATACAATACCAAATAGAAAACTATAGATATATATATATACAAAGAAACCATGAGTGGGAAGCTGACAAACCGGGCTAAACAAATTTTCAATTTCAATGGTAAATATAAGAAATTTGGTGAAATTTTGGAATCAATTAGCAAATTCCAGGTTTTCCAGGTTTTTCCAGGTGTTTACCCAAATTCCAGGTTTTTCCAGGTATTTCCAGGTTTTTCCAGGTCGCATGAACCCTGCTATATATAAGAACAGTGGTTTTACATTTGCGGATAAGTTTCAAAACATAAATCAGATAATGAAAAATCCTAATTAAGGTGAAGATAAAGGAATTTGTTGTGTTGAGAAACACATGAAGTGCAGAAAACTTAAAAAAGTTAGACTTTTTGAATTCCGTTCCTCTGTTGTTGTGTAAACGTCCTG
The DNA here is from genome assembly GCA_030248195.1 of Trissonchulus latispiculum. NCBI lineage: Eukaryota > Metazoa > Nematoda > Enoplea > Enoplida > Ironidae > Trissonchulus > Trissonchulus latispiculum. The sequence goes on from JASAND010028630.1 coordinate 21,145, forward strand.
AAGTATAGTCGTGGTTTTTCTTGACACGACGTTTCTGTTCCTACTACACAACAGAATTGTCCTAGCAATAACAAGTAGCCAATAGGAAACTGCACGTAATCTAAGTTAATGGGGGCATGAAAAGTTTTACAAGTTCATTGCTTTACTACAGTTAATTTGCTAATTGTTAATTTTGTACCAAATATGTATGTTGAAAGTTAATTGTTACGCTACAGTAATTAGGAACCAATTGGAGTTAGTTTTGCAGCACTTGCATTTTACCGTTCATGCTTTTCCGTTCAGTGTGCCATGTCTTGAGCTTTCTAATATTTAAATACAGTTTCGAGAAATACAGTTTGGTGCCATTTGAGTATAGCTGAGTGACATTTGTGCACAGTTGAGTGCCATTTGAGGACATCCAAGTGGCTTTTGGGTACGGTGCCGTTTGAGTACAAAGGGTGCCTTTTGAGCACTGGTGCCGTTTGAGTATAGAATCCTTTACAACCCACCGATAATTATCTAACGGATATAACCTTTACAAACAGCATGTACATGTATAAAACTTGCTGACATTAGATAATATTTATTAGATTATAAAGTTCAGTTATGCATGCATATTGCATACGAAATATATACATCTAAAAGGAATGATTAGAAAGATAATAACTAACTACATTAATCATCACACTACTACCAGAAAAAAAGCAAGCAGTATATGCAGATAATTTACACCAATCTTTTATACACTTAAACAAAAGATAAGAGGGAGGTTGAGTGACATATTGGCATGGTGAATTATATAAAATATGGACTATTCAAGAAAGCCTCCCCAGGTTCTGGTTCTACAAAACTTGACCAAATGAGCTGAAATTTGGTGTGATTATGTTTTCGACAACGCTGAGTTCAAATTTCGCAAAATTTTTCGACTTCGCGAAATTCTATTTTTCGATTAGTAAGGGGGGGATACCAAGGGAAACCGAAAACCGAAAAATTTTATGACTCCGATTTTGATGCAAAGATGTATGTAGGGGTTTTCGGAATCGCAGAACACGAAACTGAAGTTCGTTTTTCGATTCAACTTTTCGTTAGCTGCGATGAGCTAAACTTTTAAGCTGAAGATGTAAGCTTACACTGAGCTAACGAAAAGCTGAATCGAAAAACGGACTTCAGATTCGTGTTCTGCGACCACGAAAACCAAATATTTACAACTTTTCAGCAAAATCGAAGACATACAATGCTTCGGGTTTCCTTGGTCCCCCCTTACGAATCAAAAAAATTTAATTTCGCGATATAAAAAAAATTGCGATATTTGAACACAAACTCAGCGTGGTCGAAAACATATCCATACCAATTTTCAGCTCGTTTGATCAAGTTTTGCGGAATATGGACCTGGGGGGGCTTTGCTGAAAAGATCCTAAAATATTATATAAATGCAGGAAAAACCACTGAATATATATACTAGAGTTGATGATCCCAGTTGAATATATGGGCATAGTGATTGTAGAAGTACCAGGCAGCCAAAGTGATAGAAAAGGTAAAGAAGGAAAGGGAAAAGGCTCTCCGCTGAACAACCATGGTGGATATCCTTTTCTTCCTTTTTCTACCCAATCGTCCGCCTCCGCCCCCGCTTCCAGAACCATCGGAACGAAATTCCCACCGGTGCATTTCCTTCTGGAGGGCAGATGGGGGAAATCGGACAAACAGATCTGTGGCATCGGAAATCAGGGGCTCCAGTGGAAGATTGGTAGGCATTTTAGATAGAACCGAATGAATGGCAGACATTTCACAGTCTACGTTCAGAATCTCACGACTTCTATACAGTACTATGGCGGCACCAAAATACAGAGGCATCAATGGATGTGAGGCTAGAAAGAGATCATAGAGGCGAACTACAGCACGAAAGTCTGAAATCACGTGACCATACCATGTGATCAACCAGGGAAGGGCAAACATGGTCCCTACGCCTGCCTGCTCCATAAATCTGCACAGTTCCGGATCGACTCGATGAATTAAAGGATATCTGAAATAGGAAACACTAAACTTGACTAATTCTATAGCGGCTTGCCTAATAAAACTGTGTCAGACCTCCTTACTGTTTTAAATTCTAAAATTACCTATCCTTACTGACACTACAAAGAAAAAATTCTGCTCTGCTCCATCTCCGAACAAAATTATGTAATATACGTATAGATTTGGATAAGCTATGGATGAAAATCTACAGATATAACCTATTCAGTAAACCAGTATGCTATATGTTGCTGCTATTAGCGGTAATGAATTCTGTATAAAATGTGTTCAATGCAACCGCGAACAAAATAGCGAGAAACTAATATAGCTTAATTAATTAAATGCTTAATAAGAACGAACATTCGTACATGAGAGTGAGAATACGACTGGTCTCCTCCATAGTGGGAGCCAAAAATTCCGAGAAAAATGGTCTCTGTACAAGTTTATCACAGACAGCTAGAGCCCTGCTCTCCCCAACGACCAACAGTAGTGTGAGGCAAATATCATGGAAGCCCTGGTAGTAATGGAGAGTGGGATGATGCCAGAGGACACTGACCACCAAGGCACACAACTGACGCTGGAGGGCCTCACGCTGCTCCTGCTGCATGTTGGCCGGGAAACGAGCCAGCGTCCGCTTCGCATCCATCAGGACCTGCGCATAGTCCCGATGGGAGTCCACGTCCGACTCCGACATCATGGTCAGTTCCGTTCCGGATCCGGACGGAGCACTGTTCAGCAGGAGAGGCCAGGCATGACGCCGGAGACTGTCCGCCACCAGACCGCCTCTTGTGATGGCCAGCTGGCGCAGCAGTGACAGATCCACTCCACGACTGTTCCTCAGGGATCGTTTGATCAGTCTGACCTTTTGTTTGCGGGAGAAGCCGGGGGGAAAGCCGGAGGGACTGGCCGCCTGATTTGAGGGCGTACAGTCTCCAGTGGCTGAACCATTTAGGCTAAGAGTGTTGGGCGGGCTGAGGGTTGAGATTAGACTGGAGTCAGCCGCAGCCACTGTACTGCTGGCCAAGCTCTCCAGATCATCCTCCTCAGGAGCTGTCAGCATTACTTCACATAGGAAAGCTGAAAACAAAACAAACACATACCTATGTACATACAGACGTTGTCATGGCGATTTTTTTACCTGAGCCCCGTTCCATAAAAGGAAGGAGTAATTGCACATGAATTGTCCTTATGTCTACAGTGTTATGTGTAGTGGCATTTGCATAATATACTAATGAAATGACACTATTACTCCTGACTTAGAATTATTCAAGGTTTTCTTACATTTTACTGATGACTCTTCAGGAGTATTTTCACTAGTTCTTAGGTAGAAACTGAGGAGTGAAATGCTTGAAGTATTATTTCGACTGTGAATATTTGTGTGAATGCGTAGCTAGTTATGTAGACTATAAACAAATATATCGAGGATTCAAAAAACAGATACAACTATACAAAAATTGGAGAAATTGCGGCAGATAATGTTAAAGCATTCAAGAAGTCACCGGAGCCCTGGAGAATTTCTGTCTCCAGAAAAATCTCTCCAGCCAAATTCCCCTTCCAGTAAATGATCTCAGTGAAGTTTCCTAGAGGAAACGATTTCACTGTTCCATAGGTTACATTTTCTATTTCATACATGAGACTAACAATTGCAACTACGAAAATCAGCGGGGGGGGACTATTTTAAACTATTACCAAAACCAATCACAAACAGTTACCAAAAGCTTTCACATAACGCACGTTGAAAATTCATCGTTTTAATGTTAATCTTTCACAGAGACTATATTGATTGGTGCATTCAGCATAGTATAGGTATAACCTAATTTCTTAAATTCCTGTTCCTCGGGTTCAGCTGCCTTTTGCTCTGTTATTAAAAGTGCAAACAATAAGAATAGCTGGTGTGAAAATAATTACTCAAGAATTCGTGGCCAAAAAGATCGTTTTGATAGAATAGAATCTAAACAATGCTGTCCAAACAGTACGAAAACTCTTCTAAGCTAATAAAAAGTAGTTAAACCTGTCACTTTTAAGCCATAATAAATCAGAAATTGAAAAGTAGGTTAGTTTTTAGTCCTTTAACGCGATAATAGAATGTAATGGAGGACTATAAAAGGGGAATCTCTCTTCGCTCATTTCAGTACAGTCATTACATACATCTGTCTAAGAATGTCTATCATGAAATCAACCCTCTGCTTTGGACTTCTGTTGGCAATTGTCTTCAGCCTTGCAATGGCTGAAGATGGGAACGCCCCGCTTAGAGCTCGTCGAAGTTTCCCACATGCCTTTGGTTCATATGGGCATGGACATCATGGACATGCACACGGCTATGGGTTCAACTACGGTTACGGTCATCATGGTGCCTACAGCTACGGTTACCCTGGTTATGGCTACGGCTACGGATATCCTTATGGTCACAGCTTCGGCTATGGCTACGGTTATCCCTATGGTTATGGCGGGTATGGGTATGGTTATCCTTTTGGCGGTTTCTACGGTTTTGGCGGTCATCACTAAGAAGACTCCAGTAACACTGAACAGTTTTCTAAATTGTTCATAATCAATTTTGTCATTCGGTTAACAAGCCTGTCGTTTATGTAACTGCTGAAAATTATATATACTTGCTATACTTACAAAATTTTAATGCAACTCAGTAAGTTTCACAAAGCAGCATTTGAACATTTATTAGACAATATATTAAGTATAAAACAGAAACCAGCTGTTTCATTTAAAAATATTTATCGTACAGTATTCAAATCAACAGAAAGCAATAATATTAAATGAATATCACCTGACAGACAGAATCACAGTTACAAAAAACAAACAATAAACAAAACATAAATGCCAGACAAGAATGTGAAAATAGAATCTACTCTCCTAGTTGCAGCTGGGGCAATGATCTGGAGCCATTCACAAATAAAAAATTTTCTGGGACCGGCATTTAGCACCGCGTGATAGGCAACAAAGATTATTAGCTGCTTCATCATCAAATTGATTCTCAACACTGATGGTGTCTTAATATACTCTTAGAAGCACAAAGACGCGCGTCACGTCAGCGCGTTTGCCAGTAACCTACCGTTTAAGCAATTTAAGGTGGTGATTCCTAATGGAGACATCAACTTTAAACCATTATTACTCATTCATTACTTGGAGTTAAGAAGCCATTTTTTATATCAAAATGTAGCTTAACATTTTCTATTTTTAATGAATACACTTTGGTTTTCCAAAATATTTTTTACTACATTTTAAAAGGAGTGTAATTTTCCAGCTTTTTTGCAGACAGAAATAAACTTTTTCGTGAGACATCGGCTACATCATTCGATACTTCTATGAAATAGCTCGGGACCTTTTATTTGTTGCGAAATCGCCTTTCATTATGAGAAATTATCTAAAATGGAACCTGGATTTTGCCTACTTTTGCCAACTTTGACGCGACCATTTTAGCTAGAAAACTTGAAAGCACCAATCGGAGCAACTGAAAAAGGAACCCTGGGTATTTTGTGTAAAACACATGTTATAGCTAGCTTGCATATTAAATGCTCCGCAATCGCTGAAAAAACTTGGTCGGGTTTTCGCAAAAATTACATTTTATATGATAGCCTCTTACTGAACAGCAACTGGAAGATGGTCAGGCCTTGGATAATTGGCCTCTATGTGACCTTCAAATTGACACCTTTAGTTAAACGTTCCGGCGTTTGTAGCTCAAGATATGATGGATTATCTGATGTTCGCAAAAATGACAAGTTTTTGACGCCAAAATAAGAAAATTAGCTATATCTCCCGAGAGAGAAAAGCTAGAAAGATGCCTCCAGAAGCAAAAATGTAGAGCACAATGAGATCTCTCGAACGAGTGTAGTTGTGACTATGTGACTGCTGCCAAATTGTCAAAAATTGGCAAAAACTGTCCTGAACACAGACGTTAAACTTTTAAAGCGCGATAGCGCGGAGGGTGTTAGAACACCAGAAGAACTTATTTTGGAAAGTTTCCTCTAATTTCATCTTGATTTGAGCGACCAACCAAAAATATATATGTGCCCAAAAGTAATCATCGCCTTAAAATCTTACTGTAGCAGATTCACGCTCAAAATGCATGCCGGAGCTTATATACGCGCATATATATATATATGACTACGTGCGCTTTCTCATCTTAGGAACTATGCAAGCTCAGCATGACAAACACATTCTTAAGAACTTGGCAAAGCCGTGTGCGTGCACTAAAATTTGTGGTTCGGTGCGCGACTCACCCAAAACGAGGACTCTTTTTGGAAATAAGAGAAAACTACTACTACTTTCCCCAAACGGAGAGTTTTCTAAAATCTGATTGGTAGTTAACGAACCGTCCCGCGGACCCCCCTCCCCAAACCGAGATATCTTTTTGCCCCCCCCCCCAAACAGAGGGTGGGTATGCGCTGATGATCTGGGTCGACCCCCCCAAACGTTGGAACTATCACATATTGTGGGCGGAGCGCCGTTACGCAATGCCAAGCAGATAAGCCCTCTAATGGCTTAAGGGGGGGGGGGTCACTTTGGTCAAAAATCGATAGTCACGGATTTCGCTCATTTTCACACATAATATGCCCCCATATGTTCTCAAAAATAACTTAGAATATTAGCGTTCGAAATCAAACTGTGACAGAGTTATTCAGGTTCAAAGCCGGAAAACTTGAAAATTCCGGTGATGAGCCCTGCAAGGTCAGGTGGAGACCAAACCCGACCGAAAACAGGGTTAACCGATACACCAAATTAAAGCCTTTACTAAGGTAATATTTAAATGCAGACGTGGCTCAAGTCCAGCTATCCAGGCATTCATAATGCATGCTTGAGTGCTGCACTGACCTAACCTTGCAGGACTGCCCAGTATAACTTTAACTCGTTTTATCTTGCACAGACAACATTTTAGACCCATGGTTGTATGAGAAAAGTTGCTCCTCGTTCCATTAGCTGTCGATTGATACCCATTTTGTCTGTATTTGGAAAAATTTTAAAATTGACATTTTTCACCTATAAAGATCAAAGGTGCCGCCACAGCAGCATGTTCAATATTGACGCATTTGTTTTGGCCACATTATGTGACAGACATAGATATATTACCTAATCTGCCAAGTTTGGTGATTTTTTACAACATATAATGAGTGAGAAATTATCAAAAGAATGTGAAAATTATAAAAAATGACCATTTTTAGCAAAATTTGCTGTTTTTGTGGCAAGTTTTTTGAGCTTACTGTAGATGATAGAAACATGCGAGTACTTTTATAAGACGTGGTTTTATGCGTAGAGTGCAGCTATCTATTGGCCGTTTCTGTAGCTTTTGCCAATCGTTCAGGACAAGCAAAAGAGTACCGTAGGTCCTGTTTTTCATGGTCCAAAAATGGCCGATTTTCCAAAATTCTGACAAAAATTCGCCAAAAATACAATACTGAACAGAATCGCTTCAGAGGAGATAGCTCCACTCTACAATATGTCCTTAATGGTTCTGAATAGGTTTCAGAGTTCTGACTCTTATACAGCGAAAAATTTTTCTGCCACAAACTTTTTAACCTAACTTTTTCATTTTCCTATGTTTAACACATGGGGAGGTCACCTTTGAGGGCCTGTACAGAACGATAGAAGCAATATTTCGCAAAACGCTCGTGTCTTGTTTCGCGGACCCATGGGGACTGCAAAATATGTGAAAACGAGCAAAATCGGAGATGGTCGAAAAATCGGCAAAAAAGTGACTAATTTCCTTAATCTCCTTCTTGTATATAAGGGAATTTATGAACTCTTGGTAATAGGGCATGAATGAACACAGTTTATTTCCAAACTTTGATTACGCCGTCCTTTGATGCAGAAACAACAAAAGTCTGTGCAGTTTTGGTAAGAATCAGATCGGAAATCACATCATGATGAGCATTGGTCGGCGTGGTTTCCAGCGGAGATTTAAACTGTCCAAAGTCAGTGCTGGATCCGCTACGTCGAACCACATTGCTTTTCGCGCTCCAGCTTTCACTGATCACTTCCACACCGTCAATAACCTCTGATCTATAAAATTCAAGAAAGAAAGACAACGTAAAATGCTACATCAACGATTGCCCCAAAAAATTCATACACAAGACCTAACACAGGGAGCTCATACTCTTTTCAATTAATAAAAACATGCCGAAACATCTGTCAATTCAAAATTGAACAAACAGCCGGGGACTAAAACCTCAATTTCTGCATTACTTGTAGTGGTAGGTTCTTTGTTTAATTTCAGCGCCAGTTTCTGACAGAACCTGTGACGTCTTGACATCTTCCAGATCCCAGAGGCGTATGGTCGATAAAGAATCTGCAGAGACCACAAACGGAGACTGTTTGGGTCGAGGGCACCACAGAACACTAGTCGTTGTTGCTTCAGCTGTCTAAAAACATTACCAACTTATGTCGGACGAAAGACTACCGTTGACTGACAAACTTGCTTTTTCAGCCCGGTTCATACTTCGTGTGCTTTGTGCCTTGTGCTTTGTCCTTTTGTGCTTTGTGCTTTCCAGTTCATACTTTTTGGAAAGCACAGTGCTTTGTACTTTGTGCTTTTCTAATTCATACTCCAAAAATGTGTTTTGTGCTTTTGTGCTTTCGGGTGTGCTTTCGAATGTTGGGCCGAGTTCAACATTTTGAGTTGTGCTTTTGTGCTTAGCCAATCAAATTCCTGTCGTTTTGGCATTATCCAATACAAAACAGGAGGCGAATCAGAAGAGATTGAATACGGTATCAAGGAAGACATATAGAAATAAATAAATGATGGAAAAATAGAAAAAATTATAAAAAATTAAAACGTATATATCAGTATGTATATCTAGATTGTAGGCAAATTCTGCTGTTGTTTTGGCAAATATGCGGTTTAGAAGCTGATCAGTGACAACCTTATGTTTTTGTTTTCAAAAATTTTGAAACCTGCTTTCTATTTTGTGGCTGAATATGCATAATTTCTATGTTTCCATATGTCAGGTGACTAAATCTCGACTTGTTCTTTACATACTGTTCCCACGAGAAGTATGAACGCGTCCTCGTGAGCACAAAGCACAAAGCACAAAGGACAAAAGCACAAAGCAAAGCACAAAGCACAAAGCAAAGGACAAAGCAATCATAGAAAAGGACAAAAGCACAAAGCAAAGCACAAAGCACAAAGCAAAGGACAAAGCAATCATAGAAAAGGACAAAAGCACAAGACAAAGCACAAAAGCACAAAAAGTATGAACCGGGCTTTACAGAGTCACAATAGATTGAAACAAAAATCTTAAAACAACAAAATAAAAATTTATAAACAAAAACCGAAAACGAAAACTCAGAATATCCGACCTGCTGATAAGATAGTACAGGTTTATCCACTGGCCATAGTGCAAAGTTTCTAGTGGAACTTTCTAGGTCCCACACAGAAACTTCTCCATTACCAGCAAAAGAACCAATTATAGAATTGCATCGCTGTGAGCCACTGTGAGACCATAAACGGTGAACAGAACGATCTGCAATAAATATGTAGTCGACAGCTTGAAGCTTTACAAACAAACCCCAACAGCAAAAAACAGTAGATACTTAATAGCAGATACGTAAAATTATTTGCTGACGATATTTACGTACACACTGTTACAAAGGGAGCAATTGATGCAAATATTGCTAGAAAAACCAACTAAAACTTGCAGGAAGCCGGCTTACAATTAGGATGATGAGTAACATTGATGGGCAAAGAAAATCGAAGATCCCAGGTAATCAAGTAACCAGAATCAGTTCCTACTGTCGCCCACTGATGAGCCTTTTCGTCGAGACATAAACTAGTAATCAGACCTAAACAACTGAACGAAGACATGAGACACAAAGGTGGCAACACCAATCTATGCCTAACGAGACTCCCGAACAGAGAGAAAGAGACATATAAGAGATAATAGTAGGTAAAAACGAACGTGAATTCACAAGAGAAAACACCCCATCTGAATGCACTCTGTAAGCTTTTGTGCGCATCTTCATAACACTGGCGAGGCATTGTGAGGCCAATAACAGAGATACTTAGTTAAATTTACATGAGATGAGCTGGACAGAGTCCAATATTAGACTGAAGAAATTAGACTACTGACCATGGGTCAGATTATACTGTGCGTAGTATGTTAATAATATCATCGTGGGATATACGCAGAAATGTCTTTATATGTGGATCATTTCTTGTGTTTAGTATGCATTGTTTTACTAGTTTCTTAGAGTAGCCTCTTTCTATTAGGCTGTTTGCAAGTTCTTTTGTATGCTTAATGAAATATTCTTTGTGACTGCATATGTGAGCTATTCTTTTTATCTGACTTTTTATCATATTTGTGAACACATGTTTAGAGATATTTGAATGAGGTACTGGGAATCTGAAAATCTTAAAATCGAAATCGTTTCTTTTGTCATATAACTGAGTTTCAAACTGGCTGGTGGAATTTATTAGTATGTCTAGATCAAGTACATTCGCGCTGGTTTCAGTTATGTTGATTTTATTTAGTTCTAGTTCTTGAGGATATATGTTATGTCTTTGTCCATCAAAATTTTGCTTACCATTGTTTTTCTTATCACTAACTGTGGTAATGTCGTCAATGTATCTATATACATATTGTAGTGATTCGTTTATTGTTAGTGATTCATTATTTACGATGTACTTGAACTCTAGTTGATGTAATGTAATGTTGGCTATGGTAGGAGCTGCATTAGTGCCCATAGGAATTCCGATTTGTTGTTTAAATGTTTTGTCGCCTATTGTAAAGTACGTATTGTCAATAAGAAACTTAGTTAGTTCTATGACATCGAAGTAATTATAAGTTGTGTATTTGGGATCTCCATTACCCCAGTAAATCCGATTACCTCTACTATGCATTTTATTGTGCATTGTATCCTTAATGAAATCGTGGATGTTACTATTAATAGTGTTATGTTCTAGTTTAGTGTATAGTGTGGTGAAATCGTAAGTATTAATGGAACATGCTCTATTATTGACGCTGAGCTTTTTTAGTGTTTCGAGTATTACTTTATTGCTATCTATTATCCAATAGGGATTACATCCATATTTATGTTTATATATGTTGCACATCTTTTGTCTTTTCTGACAGAGTCTTTTTAATATTTTATCTAAAAGGATTGAAAGTTAAATTAAATTAAATCAAATTAAATGATAACATTACGCTAGAACTCAACCACGATTTTTTAGTTCGCCCCACTCCAGTTGGTACACACCGGATAGGTGGAGAGATTTGACTCGTGTGGGAGGCTGACACCGACTAATTGCTTTTGCAGATTAACCGAGGAACCCACTTTGTTTAACAGAGCTGTGTCTTTTCAATCCAACTTCAGGTAGTAGTTTCAAACTGGTAGCAGTTTCAAACTAGTTTGAGATGCTTGATAACGTCAGCCCTACGACAGCTCAACTCACCAATATACAAGAGGGTTGTTGTTGGCAATAATACAATGTAAACGTAGTTAATAATGGAAACGTTACTGAATTTAACTAGACATGGAATCTCTGCCTACCGTATTTAAAAGAATTCAGAAATCGCCAACAGATAGTCTGATTCCGCAAGTCCCAACAAATAACGTGACCATGGTGAGTAGCACCAACCACATACGAACCCAAGCCTAAATATAAATCTTAACGGCTCCAGACAGTATTGAAAAAAACAAAAGAATATAAAAACATTGAAAAATTGTTTTAGAACGAATTTTAAAAATTATACAAACGTTTTGTTACAACAATTTAACTCCTACCTTTGTCTTAACCCTTAACGTAAGAAAAACGAAATGGCCATATCATATTCTACTTACCACCAAAAAATGTTTTCATGTCAATTAATGGTCCTTCCTTTTCCGAGTCAGTTGACCATGTGGAACTTTGAACAACTTTTGAGCCGCTATGTATTCTAAAACAAGAGTAAATATCAAACCAAAAGAAGTCATTCACTTTAAAAAGCCAAATTTTGTAAAATGGAATTCTCATTAATAATGGTAAAATTTTTTCAGTGAACGTGTTTCAACACTTTTCTTCGTAAAAACACATGAAAATTATGAGTAGAAAAGACAAATTTTTGTTCTTGTTCTATTTTTCTATGGTTCTGCGTAATGTTCTCCAATCTTCAATCGCCCTTCGGTTCCGGCTGCGTATGTACGAGTACGGTGACAATACAGCCAGTAATAGCAGTAATTCTATCCTAGGTGAATTTGGGGAAGTCAGGGAAGGGAGGATTCAAGCGCCCGAAAGGACGACAACGCAAACAGTGCTCCCACTACCAGGACAAAGGTAAGAAAAGGGTGATCAAGAATGTAGGTAGATAGGTAGGTATAGTTACTTCCCGCCCGCTAGCCGGTGAGCTTTCTCGAGGCCCCACAAAGGAGACATTTACAGTAAACTGTATGTAGGAAGCTTAACTCGGAGAGCCACCCCTGTACATTTTAGTTTGTACAGGTAAGCTGAGCGGTACCATGACAGCGCTGAACAGGATTCTAAATTCCGTCAACGATTCAGACCGCATGGCAGACCTCCTTTAACGCTCGGTCCCCTATGTGGTCGCTGGTCACCGGATAGCGGGTCGGCTTACCTGATTGGAATATGTTTGTTTTACGATCCTTTAAGAAGATTCCAATGATCCCCGAAGTCCACAAATTTGAGAAAAATCCATGGCTGGCTCCTTCCGTTATCGTTTTCTTTCTCTAACCCTTCCTAAAATCCTCCCTAAGCAAGAGGTCGCCACGCAACTCAAAACTATGAAAACATTTATACCCCTTGTCTTTAGTATTCTTTAGTATACAATATACATAGGATTTTCACAAAGTGAAGCAAAAACTTTAAACGGTCATATCTTGCTAACCAGACGTCTGATTTCAATAATTTAAGCAGTTCCTGAATCAGCAGAGTCTCCTCTTTCGTTTAAGCACTTTTTTCGCAGCGATGGGGCCGTCACGCGCGGCCATCCGCGCGCGCCTTCTGCGCGTGTCTCGTTGGCACATTTTGAAGCAAGACTTCCATGTTTGCCGGTGCCTAGCTTTTTCTGCAGAGGTTGCGGCGCGTCGGGACACCCACCGTTGGATAGAGCGTGCAATTCTGCGTCGAATGGTATAAAAAGCTTGGCTCTGTGACCACTGTAGCAAAAGTTAGGTTCGAAAAACCAACTCATGGCTCTCCATTCCGAATAATTAATTTCCGTGGCTTCACCATGTTGCAAACACTTTGCACACATCATTGCATTACTAGGCAACCGCTCTTTTTGGTTTCCGATAAAATTTTCAGATTTTGGTTTTCAACAGTACCCTGCACGAGAAGGCTTACAGTAGGCGAAATTGTCAAGTTGACGATATTCGTAAACTGTTCGCCCTTTTCGCCAATGTTCACGAATGTCGCAATTAGCACACGAAGTATCGCCAACTTCACGATTTCGTCAAGTGGTTACCCTTCTCGCGCAGGGTTACTGTATATCGATGACAGTTTACTGCTCCTGTCTGTAGCGACCTATTGCTTAGTAAGGCTAATCAGTGCAACGGCTTCGGTGCGGTCTGCCTATCTGGGCGTGAAATTACCTTGGGAGAGGAAAGGCCCTATTGTCCACGACGGACAGTGTCCGCTGCCCCTTTTATGCCGGCATAGTGAACGTATATATTTACGAACATATTTTTTGTTAGCCTTTGGAGGTTGAAGTGTTCATTTCCAGAAGAGAATTGTTGTGAGCCTGTCGCATATAAGCAGCAATGGCATCGCAGTAGCCATCGCGCCCGATAGCTGAGGGATCAAGAATGTAAAATACAACCACACGTTAGTGGACTAGCGTCAACACTTTTAAATAATTTACTTGTACATAGCCATGGAACAATTATCAGAGGAAGCAACAAAATCGTCTCCGTCTTGGACAAAAGAAATAAATCGTATTTTTCCACCTACAACAAGTAAATCCATAGCCACATTTTATTGTTACAAATTATAGCAGCAAGAATAAAATGACTGGATATTTTCAACCGCAAAGCTTCTTTAAAATTATCTCATAATCAATCTATATTCAAAGCTTTGACTTCAAATACAGACCTTGCTTAGCCACAGTACAAAGGGATCGATTGGCAAGACTGCGCCCTTCAATCCTAGCAGAATCCCAGAGTTTAATCATTCCGTCTGAACCACAACTGGCAAACATGCTCCCATGGGGATGTACAGCTAGCCTGTAATTAGAAACAAAAAACTACCAAAAATGCCATTTTCTCAGTACTTTCCATTCCAGGGAACAGCAAAATTTTCAATAGAATCAGTAATAGCAGTAATAGCAAGAGTAGAAATAGACAGAACAATTTTGTTCACCTATTCACACTTCCTCTGTGTTCATGAAGATGAGCCACCAATCGTCCCGTTGGTCTCCACTGATCATCAAACTGAAAGGAAGTGGACGGAGTCTCAGATCGCAGCGTTACAGACTGTCGTAGGGCCTGACGTCGTTTCCAGTCCAAAAATTCTGACAACCGTTCCTGACACTCTGACATCACAAATCCTACAAAAACCTTTTCAGAATTTCTATTTATAATGGCTTAAACAGAATACTCTGAGAAAATTGACAGCAAACACATTTCAAAAACCAAGATAATAAAGCATAATGTGGTCAACACAAAGTCGACAAACTTTCTACACATGTATATTTAGAATATATAAACCCAGTACCGTGTATACACAAATAATATCACAGTTATATACCAATGGCATCTTATGACATTTTGAATTGAAACAGACAGAGTGGAGTCGACTGTTGGCTTTTCAAACGAATTATTGCTGGAGGACAGAGTATCTGAAATTAGAAGTCAACTCCCTGAGAGACAACACAATGCTAGTTGCCTAAAAAGTTTGCGATTTCCATTTCAATGCTCAGACAGCGCGTCCTATAACAGCACTAATATTGAATGTATTTAGTTTTT
>JASAND010028632.1:0-19262 GCA_030248195.1 Trissonchulus latispiculum
GTAGCAGCCGACCCATTGTTTTGAAAACACCAGTGTGGCCGGACGGTGGATAGTCATGAGCCTGACGTAATATGTCTCGCTGAAGAGTTGCAGGAACAACTACTCTCGTGGCCCTACCCCTCCAAAAGCGCAAAAATATGCCATCCTGAATGACAAAATTTTTAATATTCACACCTCGTGGAAGTTCCTCTGGTGGATTTAATTTAATCGGGCTCTCAACTCATTTTCGGATATCACATGTCCCAAATATGGCACCGAATTTGCACAAAATACGCACTTTTTGCCTTTCAACTTTAATCCGGCATTACGCAAAAGCGAAAAAACCGAACGAAGGTGTTCCATATGTTCTTCCATCGTCTTGGAATACACTATGATGTCGTCAATGTACACTAGAGCGAATTTCAAAAAATGTGTTTTGAGTACCGTTTCCGTCAGCCGCCGGTAAGTAGCTGCGTGGGTTTGTCAAGCCTAGAGGCATAACCGTAAATTCGGAAGAGCCCTTCTCTGGTGACAAACGCCGTTTTCTCTCGATCCTCAGGTGCGACGTCGATTCGTCAGCAATGCCACTCGAAAGGCTCCGACCAAGTTGTAAAATACTTCTTGTCTCCTGTTAAAGCGTCTATGGTTTCATCTATTCGCCGAATTGAGCAAGTATCTTTCCGTGTAAGGGAGTTCACTTTGCGAAAATCTATGTTAAAACGGTCAGAACCGTCTTTCTTTTTGACAAATCACCACTGGTGATGCCCAGGCGGGAATTGGACGGTGTTATGCGATGCCACGGCTCCTCATAATCCTCAATCGGGGTCATGTTCCACCTGTTGTTCATGTGGTGCCAACCTGCGATATCGTTGCCTAACAGGCGATATACCTCATGGGCATCAATTTTATGAGTGACAACATTCGTTCTACCTATGTCTCTGTCATTCTGGGAAAACACATCAGCATTTTCGTGCAGTAAAGAGCACAGCTGCCACTTCGCCAGGGGAATTTTCTCGACAGCCTATTTTCTTCTGAAGCTAATTAATCAAAGAGTAAAGTTAAACGATGGCTTAATCAGCGCCGGGGTTCTTCTGCTACAGCAAAGCACCCAGTTACGCTTTCGGGAGAGTCCTTTGACACTACACCGTTACTAACAGTGTGAACTTTAACGTCACCAGCATATGGACTGAAGATGCCCTAGTATCCTTCCCTTTTTCACGCCCAATTGGTTTATTGGAATTATTGACAGCTAAAACTCGTATTCGACCTGTTTTCGGACGGACCACCACGGGCATTCTGCAGATAGACGTGGTGGAACTCCGTAGTCAGCTCCTCCGAAAGTAAAGGAAAATGTTCTAGGAACAGTTTCCTGCTGCACCATTGAACAATACTTTAGAGTGAGCTTGAACCGTTGATCCTCTACGTAGGGTAACTCTAAACTCAACATCATCGACAACTTCAGCAGCAACTGGGAGATAATGAACGAACTTCTGCGGCGTTACATTTGAAGTGATAGATAAGATTGAACCATCCGGAAAAGTCACGTTGTTATTGTGAAAATCAAGCTGAAGCTTTTGATCCTTGATGAAACTCATTCCCAACAAACAGTCAACTATAACGTCTTCGGGTACAATAAACGGGACTTCCATCTGATCACCCCCGAATGAAACAGATAATAAGCACAACCCTGTTATATCCAAATTCACACCACTTACACCCTTTGGATTACAACAACACTTCTGCAATTTAACTTGTGGAAATAACGAATAAAACTTTTTAGAGATTATGTTAACGCTTGACCCCGTGTCTAATAATATGTTCGTTTGACGACCGTTAATTTTTCCGGAAACATGCAAAGGATTCTGAGCAGACATTGTAACTTTTGCACACGTTTCAAACAAATAATTACAAACATTACATACAAAATTTCTAGCGTTCAAGGGGTAGTCTACTTGTGAAACAAGATCGACCCTTGCCTCCCCCGCCGGCGAGGGCCGTATCAGTTTACCTGACGTTTTGA
Source organism: Trissonchulus latispiculum (assembly GCA_030248195.1). Classification (NCBI taxonomy): domain Eukaryota; kingdom Metazoa; phylum Nematoda; class Enoplea; order Enoplida; family Ironidae; genus Trissonchulus; species Trissonchulus latispiculum. The sequence continues at coordinate 2,000 of JASAND010028632.1, forward strand.
AACTAGAGACTTAACCGAAGTTTCACGCCGTCGCAGCGCACATTGCCTAGCAATGTGTCCCTTATTGTGACAAATATAACATTCTATATCACTGCGATTGTTCCCTCTTTCGGACGGTTTGTCTGCATCACACAATTTTTGCACCTGAGACTCTAAACGTTTCAGACGGTCGTCAAACGAGGGCTGTAAAGCAGGAGTTTGCACTGCACATACGGAACTTTGCTGGTTTGCCATATTTGCTGTCAGTTTTGTAACGGAAGCTACAAGACGCTCATTCTGTAACTTGAGTTGCTCAAGCTGGTTATTAACGTCAGCGAAGCTTTTGTCTGAATCTGTTGCAGTAGAGACTGCATATTCCACCCGTTTTGCAAGTCTAACTGCTGCTTCAAGTGTTTCTGGGTTCGATTTAATGAGTTCGGTTCGAATGGCCGGTAACGACTGGTGGATGAAATGTTTTAGAAGCAGTTGAGCGACGACTTGCTCTCTAGTTTTATCCGGATAAGCTTGCCTCGCGATTTTAGAAAGCTTATGCTTAAAATTTTCAACAGTTTCAGAAGCTTATTGACGAATTTCAGTTAGCCTTATCCACTGTAAATCTTTCTCTTTCGAGTCACACAACTTAGACTCAAGGGCTAACCTGAGCGAGTCAGCTGTAGCCTTATCAGCTTCAGTTAGATCTGGCCACAACCGAGCCGTTTTGCCGTCTAAGTGTCCTTTTATACAGCGCAATTTCTTTTCGTCATTCCAGCCGTTTGCTTCAGAAATTCTGTTCAAAGTATCAAACCATTCAAAAACATCTTGTCCACGCTCTCCTGTCAACTTAGGCGGAAGAGAAATCGGAAAGAAATTTTGAAGCAAATTATCGTTGATATTTTGTTCATCCATGACGAAACCTAAATTTCTGAGTTCTCTGTTTCCGATTCTATATCTGGACATGAGCCAAGAGTACTAAGAGACATACCGGTTTTATTGCAGTCATTATCAATGGCAGAATTGCTTTCAGAAATCCAGTGATTGCTTCTAGATTTCGTTGTAGTCACCACTCTATATCACTGCTTTCATTGGAAAGGAAGACGGAAATGAAGCAACGATTCCAAACCAAATTAGTACCAGCGGTCCAATTAATCAATGCGGACGAGCCCCCAAATGAAAAGATCCCGCTTAGACAATAGCTTCCTTAGACTGGATAAAGACACGTCAGCTTTAATGTTCCAACAACATAGCAGGATATATACACCTGCAGTAACTACTCAATTATTATGGATCAGATCACACTCAAAACTAATTTTAAAACTCTTTTTTATATTTTCGATTGACATGGTTTTCACAAACACAATACTGTGCATAAGATCAGCAGTTCGAATAACGACCGAATGGTTTATAGCAGATTAGCCTTTTAGAGTAAACCCCAACAATGTACATTTTGAGAATCGTTATAAAATCGAAAGTTCGAAAAGCCTGTAAACTCCGGTTTCATTTAAGGCAATCTAACATTTTTAAATTTTCGGCCAATTTTATTGCAATCAAAATTTTCTATCTAGATTGAATAGAGCTGCATATTTTTGGTTCTACAAGTTTTTCATGAAAGTGCACCCAATTTCCAATATTCTGAGTCCGTAAAATTTCAGGATTTTCAAAATTTTCTTCTATAGTTTTAATATGCGTGTCATTTGAAAGCTCTTGACGAGCTAAACAAATTTAGTAATGAAACCAATTTGTGAAAATCCACCAAATTACCTGAATACCTGAAAAACTTCCTAGTTAAAGCTAATCTGGTTTTCCTGAATTCCAGGAGTTTAGTGCATTTTCAGATATTGGTTCCATTGCAGGTCAGATCGTCAAGAGCTTTCAAATGACATCCATATTGAGGGTAATTGGAGAAAACCTAGTATTCGGAACTTCCGGGAATTTCGGGAATTGAGAGCATTTTTCAGGGTTCGTTCTACTACAAAAGTTGTTCAGCTCGTCAAGAGTTTTCGAACGATACATCTTGTGGGTATGGAAAAATATTTCAACATCCAAAAATTTTGAAGACCCGGAATACCGGAAATTGTGTACATTTTCGAGAAGAACATAAAGGAGCAAAATACGCAGCTAAACTTTTTATTCGACCGTAGAAAAAAATTTGATTGCGATTAAAATTAAAAAAACTAAAAAATTTTCCGTAAATGAAAACTGGAGTTTTCAGGTTTTTCGAACCTTTTCAATTTCCTGACGATTTGATTTCTAAAAAATACACATTGTTGGGATTTAATCCAAAGGCAAATCAGCTATACACACACATCTTTTGGTCGTACTATAAAACCGCTGAAATATAATTTCGTCGTTTTCCATCCTACCGGCCAACAATTCATAGCTGACAAACCGAGGTCCGTTATCCGATATTAGTTGTACTGGTAGGTCGTAACGTGCGAATTGACGATCCAAGAATTCAATGATAGCTCTTGTAGTTATCCGTCAGCATACAACAACTTCAGCCCATCGAGAGTAATGATCAACCAGGACCAATAAATATGGCGAGTGAGCTGGAGCTGTCGAGAATGGACCTTGGATGTCAATGGCTATTCTTTGCCATGGATAGTCCGGATGTGGGATCGGTAGTACAGCAGGAGACGGCCTGACCACAGGTTTATCGCTAAACTGACAATCACTGCAGTGCTGTACCAAGGTGTTGACATCGGCATCTAAACCGGGCCACCAGTAGTGGTCGCGCAGAATCTGTTTGGTTTTGGTTGTTCTCTCGTGGCCCTCATGAGCAAGAGCCAGAATCTTTGATCGTAGCGATTCAGGAGGTATTATTCGATATGGGGCGCGGAAAACGCAATCTTCTCCAAGGAAGATTTCGTTGCGGATAAGATAGTATGGCTTTAGTTCAGGTTCCAGTTGTTTGAGGTGAGGCCAACCTTCGACAGTAAATCGAGTAACTGTTTGAAGTAGTGTATCAGCTTTGAATGATTCTTGTACCTCCGAAAGTGTTACTGCCGATGTTGAGCTACTGAAGGAAATTGGAATATCATCATCTTCAAAACTTTGAGTTTCTGATAATGGAAGCCGTGATAGGCAATCCGCTGTGACGTTTTCTGACCCCGGTTTGAACACGATCTTGTAGGTATAGTTGAGTAACCGGGCATGCCATCGGGAAATGCGCATAGGTTTATGCCCGGTACCGTTGGTGTCCAGTAGGGTAGTTAGTGCTTGGTGGTCTGTTCTGAGCGTGAACTGTTTTCCCCAAAAGTAGACATGCCACTTTTCACATGCCCAAATGCATGCTAATGCTTCTCTTTCAGCTGTGGAATACCGACGTTCTCGATCATTCAGGGTACAAGAGGCAAAGGCAACCGTTTTTTCTTCTGATCCATGTTTCTGTGACAAAACTGCTCCCAAACCATAAGCCGAGGCATCAGTTGTTACAAACGTTGGAAGGGTAGGATTGAAAAAGGCAAGGGATGGAGACTTCTCAATCATCTTCTTGATTTTAACGAAAGCAGCTTTGTGGGCTTCCGTCCAATTGAATGGGATAGTTGTGTCGCTCTTTTGCCTGGTAAGCGCTCGCAACGGTTCTCTGATAGTGGAGAAATTTGGGACGAACTTCAGGTAGTAGGAACACATTCCAAGAAATGTACGAAGAGTTGGTAAATCCTTAGGTTCAGGAGCCTTCAGAATGGCGTTCAGATTCTTCGTGTTAGGCTTCAATCCACACTCATTGAGTGTATGTCCCAGGCATTCAATCTCTGGTTGAGATAATGCCAGCTTCGATATCTCTAAGGTGATGTTGTGGTGGTCCAACTTTCGCAGCACTTGATGTAGTCCGTCGTCATGCTCTGGTTGGGTACTACCAGTTATTATTATATCATCCTGATATACTATCACTCCTGGAATACCATGAAGGATGGACTGCATCATTCTCTGAAATGCAGCTGCAGAGTTCTTCATACCCATTCGCAGACGACGGTATTGGTAGATTCCAGATTCTGTGCTGAAAGCTGTAAATGGGCGGCTGTCTTCAGATAACTCTAGCTGAAAGTAAGCTTTCTTCAGGTCAATTTTTGTGAAGATTTTTCCTCCAGCCAGTGTAGCAAAAGCTTCCTCGATCATAGGTAAAGGAAATTTATCTGGTATTATAATGTCGTTTAACTTTCTCAGATTGCAGCAAATTCGGATTTTACCATTTGGTTTGATTACCGCCACCATAGGATGTAGCCAGGAAGATGTTTCAATCCTCTCTATGACTCCATCCTTTTCTAGTTGCTGCAATTTTTCATTGACTTTATCCTTTAAGGCAAATGGTACACTGCGGTGTTTCTGAATGACTGGACGGGCGTTAGGTGTGATTTTTATTTGGTATTGAAAGCCTTTTATTTTCTTGAATTCTTCGGAGAAAAGTTTGGGGTACATCTCTTGAATTTGCGCAGTAGTGACTTCATTTATGGTTAAATGTTCACCATTAATGTTCAACTTTAGCTTTTGGATCAGGTCAAGACCCAACAAAGCTTGTGTTCCTTCAACAATGAAGAAATCCACGGTATGGGGTTTGTTGAGATACTGTACAGTAACAGTTGCCGAGCCATGGGTTTTAATCTGTTGGCGGTCGTAAGCAACTAATTTCGTTGTGGTAGGCTTGAGGTGTGTTGGACTTGAAAGAGCTTTATAAACTTGGATGGGTAGAAGAGACACTGGGGCTCCCGTGTCCACAACAAAAGTTATATACTGGATTTCTTTGTTTCCTTTTAAAGCAAGGCAGCAGGACAATGTTTTGGATAAGTTGCCGTTTTGAACACTCAGGACTTGAACGGTTTCGTCGCCTTCAGAGTTGGATGTTTCGGTTGTATCAACTTGACGAATTTGTTGTGGTCGATGAAGTCTTTGTGTCTTCTTCTGTTTGCATACTCTTTCGTAATGACCTTGTTTTTGGCAGTAGTTACAGGTACTAGCTTTGGCGGGGCAGTCGTATTTTGAAGATTTGTGATCTTTTCCACATCTCATGCAGAAGGACGGATAAGACGATTTGTTACTTTTCTGGAAAGGTTTGCGATATTGATAGTGCGTCGGTTGGGATAATTTGTTGATGGCCGTTGTAGTGGTTGTATTCAATTCTTTAGCTTCCGCTAGGGCCTTTTCGATTTGGGTGGCTAATTGTACACATTGTTCGACAGTCAAGTTCGTTTCCATCAATAAACGTTCTTTAACCTTCACGTTCGCCACTCCTTCAACTATTTGATCTCGCAACATGTCCTCTTGTGAGATTCCAAACTCACAAAGAGGCAAGAGCGAGCGAAGTTCACTAAGAAAGGAATTGAACTTTTCACCCGGCTTCTGTCGCCTCTGACGGAATTGGTGTCGGGCAGTAACGGTATTTTGCTTTGGCGCAAAATGTCTGATCAATAACTGTTCAACCTGAAGATAAGTCAGTTCACCGTTGGGAAGGTCAGGGTTTCCGTTGGGTTCGGGGAGCAGAGTTCTGTATATGCGTTGGGCTTCGGTGCCGATGCAATGGAGGAGTATCGCGATTTTCCTCCGGTCCGGATAGTCGTCAGCCCCAGAATTAGGTAGTTCTGGAATAACTGAATCCACTGATTCCAGGGGATATGCGGTTCCCCCGGATGTTCCAAAAATGACTGAGGTGGCGAAAAACTTCCATGTCGTCGCCAAACTATTGTGATCTTAGCTCAACAGATCACGGCTTGCAGCTTATAGATATGGCTTGGTTATTATGGTATGATATCATAGATAGACGGATCTGAACTAACAACATTTCTTAACATTTTTCAATAACTTCAATTCTTTACAACAATTGCATTAGTTAAAATTGTTACATAGTTACACAGTTACCGTGTTACAAGTCATGAATTAAAGTATCAAGTAAATGTTTTTGTTTTAAATTCCATGCCTAGTCACATCTACTATATTGACAGAGAGTTTTCCTTTCTGCAATATTCCTATGAATGTTTGGTAATAAGTGTAGAGTGAAATGGGTTAACTGTCCAAACAAAGTTTGAATCCTGATATTAGTTAAATTATGCCGACTTAAACTTATTCATGGAAGTAGAGGTTATCAAGACTGATAGAAACTCATCGCAATCTATTTGTAAGCATCAAATTTCACTTTTCCTTCGGATCTAAGCAGAGCATTAGTACTGATGAAGTGTAGGTTTGTGCTAACCAAATCTCTACTTCATCAACATGATCAATTCAACAGGCGTGCAGGAATCACTAAGAGGATTCCATTTCACTGTTTCGGGTTTTCCAGTGCCTCCTTATGTTAATGATTGTCTTTTCTCCGGAAAACGGGGTTGCGATAATCCGGGAGCTAACGTAGAATGGCTTAGACTGGTTAGCAACATCTTGGGATTTAGCTATAACATCGTTCAGTCACCAAGAAGCTCTACTAACGAAGCAACATTTTTATCATCACCATTCGAAGGTATAACCTCATTTTAGCTATAATCCAAAGTACTCATTTATATCATACATATCAGCTGCAGTGACATCCTTCTTTCTTTCGTAAATCTTGTATTATTCTACTGCCATCGTGCAGCACCTGTCAGCTTGAGCTTGCCTCGCGCGGTGCGTGTCTTTGGCAGGCTATCAAAAACGTGTCACTACAGTTTGGGAACGAATTCAAACTTAAGCTTGGTTCGCCTGTGCCGGGGTGGCTCAATCTGTAGAGCGTTGGCCTAGACAGCCAAAGGTTGTGGGTTCGATCCCCACCTCAGGCCCGAACTTTTCGGGTCGGAGGTGCTGTAGTGACATCCTTCTTTCTTTCGTTTATAATCTTGTATTATCATATATACACCCACTAGGAGGACGAGCCGGACTTTTCTGGCTCGGCTCGGCTCGGCTCGCGAGAAAGTGAGGTCGGCTCGGCTCGGCTCGGCACGCGGTCATACCCGGCTCGGCTCGGCTCGGCTCGGAAAAATCTTGAAAGTGGGTCGGCTCGGCTCGGCTCGGAAAAATTTTGAAAGTGGGTCGGCTCGGCTCGGCACGGCTCGGCTCGCCAAGCTTGAAATTTCAAATTCGCCATATTGCATGGAATTTTTATATCTTGTTCCTTGTTGTCTTGGTCAAATTTATTAACGAAGTCGTAACCAGTTATGATTACAAGTTAAGATTTATCTTTAGCCTCTCAAGATCATATTATATACTCGAATACTAGAAGCAGTTACAACTTTTTCGCTATCTGATAAAATAAAAATATATATATACTACAAATACCCAGAAACACGGAATAATGGAATTTACAGGTAAGATTTTTATGAAACCAAAACTGAGACGAAAAAATGAAATAAGTCAAAAGTTTTCCTAACTAAAATATATCAATACCATACACAAGTTGGCGTCAAGGACAGCCTAATATTAAGATTAACATTTTGCTTGGAAGGTATCGAGAAAGTTAAAGAAAATTATTGGCAATTATTATTAGTTTTCACTGAAATTATTGGCAATTTTACTTAAACAAGTTCGAAAATATAGCAGGGAAATTTGGTCGAATTACTACTTTTTGTTGGGGTCGGCTCGGCTCGGCTCGGCTCGGAGCTTCAGTTCTTCGGCTCGGCTCGGCTCGGCTCGGGAGAAATTGCTGCCGGCTCGGCTCGGCTCGGCTCGCGAGCCGAGCCGAGCCGAGCCGCGAGCCAAAATCCTCATCTCTAACACCCACTTCATTTGAAGCTCAAAATCCAACGGTTCACTTCAGTTAAACTGGGAGCTTCAACACGTCAGCGTAGAGAGCGAAAATGCTCAGTAGGTACAACTTTGGGAATCTTCCGTTATTGTGCAGATGATGTTCAAAACATGATGACTGTTTGAGTTTTGTTGACTCCCTTTAGTTGACCTATAGGGACGGGCATTTGGTGAGAGCTACAATTTTTGCATATCACTAAACAATTTGCACGTGCACACGTCGTTTGATATATGCTTCTAAATTTGCAAAGTTTGTATAATAAAACTAATAATAATGTATTTAATAATAATGTATGTGTAGTGCTATGGGTCAGATTAAATGAGAAAAACTTTGTGTTATTTTAGGCTGCAAACGATTGCACTGGTAAGCACTGGTTTTTAGACTGAAAGTTGAAAAGGCTGAGAGAGTACCGGGGTCGGTGGCACCCTTTTCTCAGCAACCCTAGAGTTAAAACTACTAAGCACAAAACAGCGCAGCGAACAGACGAGAAGACTTGGTTGACTCTTAGATCCTTCGGACTAAGTAGCCTGGTTTTGGTGTACCCAATCCGGGATTTGTCCGCGTTAGGTCGTGAGTTCGATTCCTCCTAGCTCCGTTTCCGTTCAAGGCCAATACACGTCTAGTGAACAACTGTCGTGTTCCACAGATGCCCACAGATCAGTACCTTCTGGAATCAGACAGAAGATCAACACCTCTTGCTCAGTACAACTATCACACTTCCAGGGGAAATACTTAGGCACAAAGTTCTCAGTGCCTGGAATTGCCTCGTAAGCTCCCTGAACAATCTGGTCTCCGTTCCAAGGGCGCAGACATCCACAAACTACAATCGGATGCACTAAACCAAGAGTCTCTTCGCTCAAGTTATGAAATGCCGCTAGCTCGAAACTAACAGTCAGCTCTGTACCGCAACTTTAACACTATAGCTGACAATTAGATAAGACCGGTACAAACTCTGCCAGCGTGATATAAGCCAAGTCCTAACTAAAGTTCTAAGCAAAGCCAAACTGAGTCCTAACTAAATCCTAAGTTCATAGCAAAAGGGACTACAGAACCTATAAATTTTAGGATTTAATGTACAACAGTTACGTGCAGGCGAAAAGAGGATAAGATGACACAGACTGAAGGTAAAGAGAGCAAATAGGTACAACACAATATTGATTAGGTGAACAGTTCAATACAAAATAATTCTGACAATACAAAATGATACAGTACTGAAAAACAACTGAACACAAATGATCTATGGTCCAATAAATTCAACGATAACAGACAGTCAGACACAATCAAACACCTAACCACAACTTCCTAAGGTATGAAAGAACAAACGAAACTAAGATTGTCACTACAGCACCTCCGACCCGAAAAATTCGGGCCCGAGGTGGGGATCGAACCCACAACCTTCGGTTAACTAGACCGACGCTCTACCGATTGAGCCACCCGGGCACAATCGAACCAAGCTTAAGTTGGAATTCGTTCCCAAACTGTAGTGACATTTTAGAAGACGCTTTCGCGCCAGCCCACACAGTCTGATGGGAGCAAACCTCGACCGTTTCAAACCGTAATGGGCAAGACAAATGAAAGAACAAACGAAACTAAGATTGTCACTACAGCACCTCCGACCCGAAAAATTCGGGCCCGAGGTGGGGATCGAACCCACAACCTTCGGTTAACTAGACCGACGCTCTACCGATTGAGCCACCCGGGCACAATCGAACCAAGCTTAAGTTGGAATTCGTTCCCAAACTGTAGAAATTTTAGAAGACGCTTTCGCGCCAGCCCACACAGTCTGATGGGAGCAAACCTCGACCGTTTCATACCGTAATGGGCAAGACAAAACCTAGATAATTATACCTATATGATTATTAACCTAATTTATATAGTTAGACCTAATAGATGTCCTAGACCTAACCAGCAGTCTCATATTCACAACTTATCCCAAGAAGTTTGCTTAATAAGTTTATCCTAAAGAACTTTATAGTAGAACCTGAAACCTACAAAATTTGGGATGATTTAATTATATATCGCTCCTCTGGTACAGTTTCTGAACACTGGATCACTATATTCTATTTCCTAACTGGAAGGTATCGAGGGGGTCCGCCTATACGCTTGAAGTGTCCTATGTGCTTTCATTTTAAATGAAACAATCAATATCGCGCGGATTTCCACCCTTTCCCGGGTACTAGATCCGGTACTAGATCCGATACTAGATATTAGTCCTGACTACCCGCTCGGCAGATAACCAGAAGTTAATATCCTACTTCCTGCCTAAGGAAGCGGCCAGAGGTCAATTCGCACGTTTTTGAGAAGTTTGCAGGATTCTTGATTTCCCCAAAAGCTTTAGATTAATCAAAACAGTTAATTTTAGATTGAACAGCAAAAGTAGAAAGCAAGACCAAAACCAAGACAATACATTTTAGGTGAAAGTTCAAGTAGATTAAGATCTGTCTTCTTGATGAAGTTTCAGGGGTCCCAACTCCAAGCTACAGCCGAAAGTTTGATGACTTGAAACAGACGCTCAGGGCCGATAGGCGGCAGAAAATTTGCTAAGGACAACTGAGATTTTTCAAGTCGAGGGAGCAAGCCTCAACCAAGGACAGGCAACCCAGAACGGCAATGGCAGAATCAGAGAAGAACAAGGTGTCGGACAAATCACCCGAAGCAGACAGATATAGCAACTGATGAAGGGTGTCGGATAAATCACCCTGTAGCAATGAGGACCTGGTTGTGACTGTTTTTTCCTATAATCTACTGAAAACGGTGGAGAGAGTCAGTCTCCGAAGATACAAGCACCTTACAGTCCTGGTCTGTTGGAGACCGAGACGGAGAGATTGATATCCGGGGGATCCTTGAAGGAACTCACACCGGCGAGTCAGCAGAGAAGGAGAGGAGATCACAGTACCAGGGGACAGGATTTCTGGCAAGTTCCAAGGACTGGAGCATCACAGCAGAGATGGGCAGGCAGCAAGGGATCTGATCCAACGGGCAGGCAGAGGGTTTGATCCAAATCCAGGCAGGCACAGGTAAGGCTGATTCGGATCTGAATCAAATGGGTTAAAACCGATTCAGGTCCACAGGTCAGAATAATGATCCAGGCAGCGGCTCGGCAAAGGCAGGTGGAGGCTAACCTGAATCAAATGAGTTAAAACCGTTAAGATCTTTCAGAGAAAGATCCTAACACGATATTTCCTGGGTCCAGGAAATTATTTTAAGGAGCTGGATTACAAGTTTGAGAAGCGTGTGAAGTTTTGCAAAAATTTGAGAGTGCGTTCTGTGTTTAGAAATTGAGAAAATTTTAGTAAAAAGTGAAATTTGGGGACTTTTGGGAGAGTTCCAAAAAAGTCCAAGCTTCTTAGTGGATTTCCTTTCGGAAATCCACGCGACCCAGGTAATATCTAAGCAGATATTACAAATCAGAATCATTTACAGACAATAATAATTCAATTTAAATTAACGGGTGATTCTCAAGGGGATATTTTAGAAGAGGACCTATGGGTCCTTTAAGAATCTCAGAAGCGATTCCCAGAAAAAGAGGGAAATCGCCTTTAAAAAACTAGCATATAAAAGGAGAAAAAACAACCGGGGTGGGAGTCTAAGGTGGGATGTATAGCCCCAAAAACCCCCATTAAGCTAGAAACCCCAAAGAATTGACGAGGGGCTAGTGTTAAAACGCCGTTAAAAGTGTTAAAAAGTGCCCCGTTCCGGTGTGGGGGAAAATTTGGGCATAATAACGCCATATATAAAGCAAAACAGGGGGGAGGGGAGAGGAAGGCCAAAAACGGCCGTACAGGTCGAAAGAACTGGTAAGACTGAGGTAGAATTTTGACCTACCTGTCAGTCATGACAATCTCGGCAATCATTCGTCTGATTGGCCGAAATTTTCCTCCGCGCAAAAAGGCGCGCACTAAATGATTCTGATTGGGTCAATGTTGTTGTAATCACAAAATAACTTTAGGCGGGATCTCAAGTGTTTACACAGGCGGGGAAAGGGCAATTAAACTAATCCCTTTCCCCTATTGTTAAATTAAGGAAAGAAGTTAAGGAAGGGTAACACTAATAAAAACGCACTCGGGCGAGAAATTGACACTACGTCAATTTCTCGCAAAAGAGAAAAACAAGACGCAATATCCTATTAAAACCTGGACCAGAGGGTCCCCTTAGTTAAGACTTAGTGACTGCTAAGGTAAGTGAAATTAATCAATTAACTTAATAGGTACGAGCCTTGTACAAAATACAATACACAATACAAAACACAACAATTAAGTAGCTAAGACATGAATTAAAAAATAAAACTTTCTTCAAAATTCTATCAGTCCCCCTCTTTTCTTTTGCCTTTGAGTCTCAGCCGAGCTGGACTCAAAGAGCGGAGAATTTGTACAGTTACAAAAGTATCACATCTGTTACTCCGAATTGGCAATAAGGGGAGACATAAAAGTCTTCCCTTAAATTACAAAACAGGGAAACTTACGGGGATACAAAAACTTCAAAAGAATTCACACTAGCTAAGCAAAAACTAGTTAAGCTCAGTGAAAGGGCAAGCCGAGCTTCCGTTTTGCTTTAAGGTGGTGGTATCCTTTTGTGTACTGCTTTAATGGTATAACGCTATAACTTTCGCAATTTTGGGAGTTGGAAAGAGTTTTATACATCGTTATAAAGCTTATTAGCTGGGCATTCACATGGGCTTACGAAACTGGCAAAATTAACAAAAAATAGCTGAAAGTTTCTGCCACTCTATGAAGGACATATAGGCCGAGGGACGTTTTTATGGATTTGGCTCAGCAGGTCTTAACGATCGAGAAAATCGGCCAAAAGCACGGTAACACGATATTTCGCAACTTCGCATTGAGTTTTCTTACTTCTCGATACGTTTTAACCCAAACCAAGAAAAATGTCCCTCCGCAGAAGTGCGAATTTCGATTCTGCCAAAAATCTAGAAGGCTAATGGGCATTCATAAAATGTGCATTTGGACGGTGCATCGATTGAGTATAAATAAGTCAACTTTGTCCTTAGCGTGTGGCTGTAATCTTGAAAAAACTGATTTCGTCGAAAATGGCCATTTTTTGACCCTAAAAACAGCTTTTTGCTTTTATACTGACTTAACCACTGGAGGCAGCTCAAAGGTTGTAAAAGCAAAAATATGCATTTTCGTGTCCTCTTTCTAGCCATAGCTACCAATCCCGTGTCTTGTCTACCTACTTGGAGTTTAAGACCAAAAGCAAAAACTTTCGTATCTTGTGACCTAAAATTACGGGACTGGTGCCAGAATGTTAAAGAGCAAGGAAATAGGTTATTTCGTAAGTTTTAGCCATTTACGTTAAGGATTAACGCCGTATGTGTCAGAAATACCCGAAAGGAAACCAGCACCTTAAAGCCATTGAAAACTGAAAAAGGATAATTTTGGGCTAATCCCAGAACCTACCCAGCTAAATTGAGTGAGAAAACAATATTAGATAATTAAGGTTAAGATTAGAGACAACCAGTGGATTTAATAAAACTGGAGCAGTTAGCACGAGTACAGCAGGAAAACTATAGAGATAGCAATGGCGGACCACCAAATACTACACAAAATAGCAACAGCAGGCGACCTACGGGACAAGAACATGAAAGAGAGAAGAGGGACACAACAGCAAGAAAAGGAAAATGGGGACTGAAAAAGGAAACAAAAATTGAGAGGAAAATAAATAGGGAAAGCGGGGCAACCCCACAGCTTAACAACAACAATAGTGCTTTTCCACAACAACAAGAATCGAAGCAACTTTCGGACCCGTCTGTGCAAAGTGTCAAACCGATAAAATCCAAATCCAGTCGCAAAATTTTATTATGATTAACCATTCGAAATTTTGTTTCTTAAGTCTGACCAAAAACTTGTAGGCAGCGAAATTGTTTTGTTTATACTGAATTACCGGTACGTTTTGCTGCAGCAATGTATATATTTTCTGAACCGTCGTGGCATGAACTTTCTTTTGGTTGAAAAAAATTGAAAAAATTAAAATTCATCAAAAGAAGCAGATTTTTTAAGTTTTGAAGGATCAGTAGATGCCAGGGACTAGCCTTCGGTTTAAAAATAGCCCATGTCCCAAACATATTGAATCCCAAATATGAGCTAATTTCGTCAAGAATTGCGATAGTTATTTAATTTTTTTCCATTTTCAAAACCCTTTGATCTTTGCCGCTTTTCCAACTTTGACTGGCTATTACTCGCGACTCACTCAATGGAAAAAATTTTCAATTGGATTTCGAGGGCCGCTTACGTGTCTGCTGTCATGTGACTTATGTGGTTTTTCAAAATTTGAAAATAGATTTTTTCGAAAAATACAACTTTTTGATCCAAAATTTCGGCAATGCAAATCCAGCAAAAGCTAGTTAAAGTAGCATAATCATAAAGTTTAATCTGCTATAAGCTGTATAAGAAGTATAAGCTACGACTTATATTTCCCCCGCGATAAATTTATAAACAATTTTGCTATTTCAGCTGATTTCTGACAAGTTGTGCTATGTATGTTGCATAGATTTGTCGCAAATAGTATAAACTAGCCAAAAACCAGCTAAAATGCTAAATTGTTTATAAATTCGTCGCGGGTGCAACTTAGGTCGTAGCCCCGAAAACTTTATAGCGTTGGATTCAGCTCAGATGAAACTTAAATGACTATGCTGCTTTTACTCGCTTTTGCTGGATTCGCATTGCCGAAATGTTGGGTCAAAAAGTTGTATTTTTCGAAAAAATCGATTTTCAAATTTTGAAAAACCACATAAATCACATGAGAGCTGACACGTAAGCGGCCATGGAAATCCGATTGAAAAATTTTTCCAAAATTGGAAAAGCGGCAAAGATCAAAGGATTATAAAAATCGAAAAAAGTGAATAACTATCGCAATTCTTGACGAAATTAGCTTATACTTGGGATTCAATACGTTTGGGACATGGGCTAATTTTCCACCGAACGGCTAGTTCCTGGTATCTACTGATCTTTCAAAACTTAAAAAATCGGCTTCTTTTGATGAATTTTAATTTTTTCAAATTGTTTTGTCAACCAAAAGAAAGTTCATGCCATGACAGTTCAGAAAATATATACATTGCTGCAGCAAAAACGTAGCGGTAATTCAGTATAAACAAAACAATTTCGCTCCCTACATTTTTTGGTCAGACTTTAATTTGTTGTTTTGTTTGCTGACACAAGTCTTTGCTGCTTATTGCTTGCATGTTTGTTGTTTGAAAAGCACTACTAGTATGTTGTTTTTTGATACGGAGTAACTTGGGAGCGTGAAAAATCGAAATAAGGGGGAACCCCCAAAAACAACAGTGCAACCGTATAACGGGTCTAAAGAAAAACTTCTAACTGACTGGAAAACCACTCTGAGTCTAGTTACAAGTCTATCTGGGGCCAATTGCATAAAAATCTACTAGTTGCGGATTCCGCAACTAGTTGATGCTAATCTGCGGATTCCGCAATGCGAGTGTTGCGAGTGCAAGTGCGGAATCCTCAACTCGCAATACTAGTGCGAGTCTAGCGGTCTACTAGTTGCTAGTCGCTTTACACACTAGCATCAAGTTTCTGTTGCATAAAATCTGCTAGGACTAGTACTAGTAGGCCACTAGTGCGAGTAAATTCGTCTAGTGCTGTTTCACTAGACGATTTACTTTGTGTGTTTGTTTTGCAACGTTCACAATTTTAAAATTAGTTTGCCTTTTTTACATTCCTGATTATTTATTGAATGTTGCCTTCTAATTAATTTTTATTTTATCAACAATTTATTTTTATTTATTGATCGTTACTGATTTATTAATTACAGCAATGTAATCTGTATTGTTTAATATGAATTTTAAGTGTAAAATTTCACTGGAATTGGGAAGATGTTTTTCGCAAACCTTTCCCGTTTTCATCGGTGAGCAGGATTTAAAATTAATGTAACTGTTCTGGCTTTAGTCTTCTCTTTCATCTCCTCTATTCAACCGAATGGAATCGTTTCCATTAAGCATTTTTTGGTAAAAGTACCAACGGTACAGTTAAACATGGGAAAAATATGGAGTTTGTTTTGAATGTTGTTTTCTATGGCAAATAATAAATGATGGCGGTCCATGTTCTAAAAGCTTATTAGCTTAACGGAAAGCTAAACTCTAGAAATAACTACAGATGTTTAAATTAGTTAGTAAAATAAGTTAATTAGTAAATTGTTAAATTAATAAATTAAAATTGTATATAACATTGGTACGCTAACACAGCTTTAAAGCACTTTTTAGTTAGGTTATAGCAGTATGTGTAGAAAACAGACGAATTTTGCTGAATATTTTACATAATTTAGGGTTCCCGCAGCCCCACTCCCCGCTCCACTCCGCTTAGAAAAAGCCCTGTTGTTTGTAATCCCAGCATCACTTTTTTATTCGCCAAACACAGTTATTTAGAAAAGACAAGAATCATTAATTTAGGTGATTGTTGGGAAATTCAAGCCAGGTACTACTTTATGAGGACTGGTCACCTCTGCTTTCCCCTGACGCTAAATTCATCATGAAAATCTCCCAATCCAAGATTGTAAAAATGCATGGCAAAATGGTTACTATTTGACACCAGTTTCAGTTTAGATTGAATCCGTTTAAGGTGGTGATTCCTTTTGGACACATATTATTGGTTGACAGTTCAAATCAAGATGAAATTTGATGAAACTTCCCAAAATAAGTTCTTTTAGCATTCTAACACCCTCCGCGCAATTCCGCTTCAAAACTTCGACAACTCCGCTCAGGGAAGTTTTTGCTGATTTTTGACATTTAGACAGTAACTGCATAGCTATGATTATATTCATTCGAAAGATCTTGTTCAGCTCTACATCTTTCCTTTTTGAAGCACCTTTCTAGCATTTCTCCATAGAGAGATATAGCTGATTCTCTTATTTTGGCGTTGTAAACTTGTCATTTTTGCAGAAATCAAACAATCCGCCATTTCTTGAGCTACGCAAGCCGTAAAATTAAACTAAGGGTGTCAATTTGAAGGTCTCATCGGGGCCGATTATTCCTGGCTCCTGGCATTGTAATCTTCTAAACGCTATCCCGTACGCTGCTGTCATAAAAAAATGTAGTTTTTGCAAAAACATGAGCAAATTTTTTCCAGCGATTGTGGAGCATTTACTATGCAAGCTAGAGGGTTGCCTTTGCCACTTACTAGACGTGATTTACACAAAAAACCCAGGGACCCTTTATTAGTTGCCGTGGTCGCTTTCCAAAGTTGGGAAAAGTAGGCAAAATCCAGGTTGCGCATACACTTTAGTTAATTTCTTTATAACGAAGACCGGTTTCATAATGATTAAAAAAGGGTCCGCAGCTATTTGATACTAGAATCGAATGATGTGGCCGATGCCTCACGAAAAAATTTACT
Source organism: Trissonchulus latispiculum (assembly GCA_030248195.1). Taxonomy (NCBI): domain Eukaryota; kingdom Metazoa; phylum Nematoda; class Enoplea; order Enoplida; family Ironidae; genus Trissonchulus; species Trissonchulus latispiculum. Next base: position 19,037 of record JASAND010028632.1, read on the forward strand.
TCAGTCTGCAAAAAATCTGGAAAATTAAATTACTTCGAAAATGCAGTAAAATAATTTCCGATAACTAAAGTTAGGTTCCTTGTATTCATTAGAAAGAGAAAATGTTAAGCTCCATTTCGATATAAAAATGACATCTCAACTCCAAGAAATGAATGAATAATAACGGTTGGAATAATAACCTTATATATAACATATATAAAATATGAAAGTTATTTCTGACCGGTGT
>JASAND010028633.1:0-69930 GCA_030248195.1 Trissonchulus latispiculum
GCCAGCCCACACAGTCTGATGGGAGCAAACCTCGACCGTTTCAAACCGTAATGGGCAAGACAAATGAAAGAACAAACGAAACTAAGATTGTCACTACAGCACCTCAAATTTGTAGTAGGCAGTTAGCAGTGTTAGTATTGTCTGTTGGAGTAGCCAGAGCTGCTTGTCTTTAGTGATGTTTGGGCTGAGACACTAGCTACCTGAATTAAGCTTGAAGCGAGGACCCGCGCAGTCGTCGTTTTTTGCACCTAGAAGCCTCAAAATCCCCAAAAAGATACAGCTTTTGTATATATGATTTTTCATACTATTTCTGACCTGTCTGCAAAAAATCAGCCAAATCCCAGACCCAGTTATGAGATATGGCCATTCAAAGTTTGAAAAATCATCGATTTTCAGCCAAAAGAGCGATTCGGGCCACTTTGGGCCATCGTAAGTCACTAAAGAGAAAAGGTATCGGCCTAATATTTTGTACCCGTAAACTCAGTACCATAGTGAACGTTTTGGGTGAATTTCAGCTAAATCTGAGAAATTTCATTTTTTCCGATTTTTCAGCTGATCACATGGTGGTGTTGAAAATCGGAAAAAATGAAATTTCTCAGATTTAGCTGAAATTCACCCAAAACGTTCACTATGGTACTGAGTTTACGGGTACAAAATATTAGGCCGATACCCTTTCTCTTTAGTGACTTACGATGGCCCAAAGTGGCCCGAATCGCTCTTTTGGCTGAAAATCGATGATTTTTCAAACTTTGAATGGCCATATCTCATAACTGGGTCTGGGATTTGGCTGATTTTTTGCAGACAGGTCAGAAATAGTATGAAAAATCATATATACAAAAGCTGTATCTTTTTGGGGGATTTGAGGCTTCTAGGTGCAAAAAACGACGATCGCGCGGGTCCTCGCTTCAAGCTTAATTCAGGTAGCTAGTGTCTCAGCCCAAACATCACTAAAGACAAGCAGCTCTGGCTACTCCAACAGACAATACTAACACTGCTAACTGCCTACTACAAATTTGAGCCCAATTGCTGCAGCCTGCCGTCCGGTAGAGACCATTAAGTTGACTTGTCCAAAACGGTGGCAACCCGGGACTAAGTAAATCACAAAAATTGGCATTACAGGACCAAAACTCAGCGTAGAGCTCTAATATTAGGAGGATTTATTATTCCATTAGAATGCTATGAAATATGTGAAATTGAGCCATTTCGATTTTTTGAAGTTGTCCACAGACATCGACCCCACAGTCGAATCACTCAGAAATCGACTCATATATATATATATATATATATATACCGTGCTATAGTGTCGAAATGTTTCCCTGTTTGGTTGTTAAAAATTTTTTCAAAAAAAATTGGGTGGGTTTTTCCACCCAAAGTGGGTTTTTCCCCGCCACATTTGGCAATGTGCCAGACCAACGGTGCTTCGGATCGATCTACTTTTGGCTGTGTGCAAAGAGGAAGACTTGCCATCAATGCAGATATTTGCAAAACTTTTCTAGCCCAACCCACTCAAAAGTTGCATCGGTCCAAACTTTAGCAAAATTTTGGCATGATTGGACCAAAAAGTAGGTGTCAATTTCAAAATGTCATAAAATGAGCAGGAGTGAACCAAATGACTTGATTTTTGCATATAGGTAAGAAAGAGTCGCGCTTTCTGCTGCTATGTTTTGGAGCTCATTGCTCCAACCCTTGGTCCAGGAGGCGGGTGGGTTTTTCCCCAAAAAGGGGGTGGGTTTTCCCCCATGGCTATACATTTATATACGTCGAAAACATAGTTTCACCAGGGAGGGTGGGGTTGGGGGGTACCCCCCCCCCCAAATTTTTCGACCAACTACACCCCCTCTCAGATTTTTTGACTTTCCGGTTACAGGAAAACCTTTTTCGGAAAAAAATCAGAACTCGTTTTTCCGATTTTTTCGGTAATTATTCCGACTTTTTTGTGCAACCTTTCCGATTTTTTTCCGATTTTTTACCCAATTTTTTCCGATTTTATCCGGAGATTTTTCCGATTTTTGTGCAACTTCATCGGGTGATGATCATCACATTGTGATGTCTAATGCAGCAAACAACAACAACTTTTTCTTTATATATTCCTATTTTTTTCCGATATTTTTCCTACCGTTTTTTCCGAAATTATTCCGATTTTTTCCAAGTTAGAAAATATCGGAAAAAAATCGGGAAAAAACCCGGATAATTTATTCCGATTTTTTCAGACATCCGGAAAAAATCGTAAAAACATCGGGATAAAATTTGTAGTTAAAACTATTGTTCCGGTTTTTTCCCGATTGTTTCCAGGAAAAGTTTTCCTGTGGGTCCCTCCCCACTTTTGGTTACCCCCCCCCCCGACATAGTTTCCTTTTTTGGGGCGGGGTATCCCCCCCAAAATTTTTGACCAAATTTACCCCCCCCCCCAGATTTTTTGACTTACCCTCCCCCAACTTTTGGCTACCCCCCCGAATCCCCACCCAACGATTTTTGGACCCAAAAAGTTAGCCAAATTTGGTCGAAAAATGGTCATTTTTTGAAAAATTTTTCTAAAATTTTGACCTAAAATCGCTTTAAAACGGTGCAAAAACACCTAAAACGTTTAGAACAAGCCTTATTTTGATGAAAAAAGGGCTAAATTACAGAAAAGTTTGCATTTTTGGCCATTTTTCGAAATTTCTGAGGTCCGAATTCTGGGGGGGGGGAGTTGGGGGGATACCCCCATCACATTTCGGAGGTCGGCCAAGATTTACCCCCCCAACCAAAATTTCCGGTGAAACTATGGTCGAAAATAGTCGATCTTATGTCAAAATAGGGCCACTTTAGCTGAAAAAATTGGATACAGTAGGGGTACAGGTTTTTCAAAAATTTCCGATTTTTAGACCCCCCAAGCCAGATTTGGACTTTTTACTCCCCCCCCCCACCCCAACCATAGGTGTGGCTGGCGAAAAAAGTGGGGGTGGGGGTTCAGAAAAAAGTAGGGAGGGGGCACCGGCACACGAAGCCCAATTTTAGAAAACAATTGGAAAAGTTTTTCTAATTGTTTTCCAAAAATTTTCTATAAGTTAACTGAATATTTTCAAATTGTTTTCTAAACTTTTCCAATTGTTTTCTAATTGATTTCTGTTACTTTTTTTCTAACGGTTGGCCCACTTTCTAATTGTTTTCTGGAAATTTTTTGAATGATTTCTAAAAAGTTTCTTAATTTTTTCTAAATGTTTTCCTTAAAAAAGTGGACATTTTCTTATTCTTTTCTCATTATTATCTGTATGTTTTCTAAATATATTTCTGATGTTTGCTGTTGAATTGAAAAATCACTACTTTTTTCCGCCACAGCGGCGCTGAGGCTCCGCAGTAGTGCCGCAAAGTCGGCTCAGCGAAAAGTGACTATTTTTGTGGTCGTTGGGCAGGTCGATACCTACAAGCTGGGGCTTTTTATATATACACAAATTGTATATAAAAAGAAATCAGACACAGCTTGCAAGTGTCGAATCGACCTGCGCGACAACCACAAAAATAGTCACTTTTCGCTGAGCCGGCTTTGCGGCACCACTGCGGAGCTGAAAAGCGCAAAAAAGTAGCGATTTTTCAATTCAACAGCAAACGCAGCAGTATTTTAGAAAACATACAGATAATAATGATGAAAATAATAAGAAAATGTCCACTTTTTAAGGAAAACATTTAGAAAAAATTAAGAAACTTTTTTTAGAAATCTGCCAGAAAATTTCCAGAAAACAATTAGAAAAGTGGGCTAACCATTAGAAAAAAATAACAGAAATCAATTAGAAAACAACTGGAAAAGTTTAGAAAACAATTTGAAAATATTCAGTAAACTTATAGAAAATTTTTGGAAAACAATTAGAAAAACTTTTCCAATTGTTTTCTAAAATTGGGTTTCGTGTGGGGGTTTGGCGAAAAAAGGGGGAGGGGGGTCCCGAAAAGTCGATTTGGGGGGAGGGGTAAGAAAAATTTTCTAGGGTGGGGTCGGCGAAACATTTCGAAAAAATGTTGGTTTTTCGTTAAAAAAATGAAAAATTTTCTCAATTTACAGCTATTTTTAACGATTTTTAGCATAATTAAGCGAATTCTAGCAATTGTTCGCTAATTTTTGGAATTTTTTGGAAAAATTTCGAATTTTTAGCTAAAAATTTTCAAAAATTTAGGTAGGGGTTTGAAAGTTTTAGGGGGGGAGAGGTCTGAAAAAATCGATTTGGGGGGAGGGGTAGGAAAAAATTTTTAGGGGGGGTTGGTGACCCCTCCATCTGGGGGGAGGGGTCCACCCCCACCCCCCCCAACACACCTATGCCCCCAACCCAAACAGGTGGTGCAGTCCACCTATGAAATGAAAGCAATGCCAATTGCAAAACTGTACTTCGGATGGAAGCAATTTGCGCAATTAAACCAGGCAATTAGCTAAAGAAGATTAGCTAGGATTATGCATTTTATTTACATATGAACAATTGAATTTCTTTATTTTTTGGTTGGCTTATGCATATACGAAAATCTTAATTTTAGCACTTTTATGCAATGAAGTAATGACAACTGGTTGGCCATTGAATAGTCCCACATTTTGCACTGAACGCTCTAAATGAAAAATTATAATTTTACATCAAACTTATTCAATTTCGAAAATTAAATTACGCGCGTCAACGCGACCATTTGTAGCATCGCAGTTTACGCGCATTGACGCATGCCGACGGTGGTGGTATCCTTTTGTGCAGTGCTTTTGTGATAATTTTTTTAAAACGCTATAACTTTCGCAATTTTGGGAGTTGTAAACAGCTTTACTTTATACATCATTTTGAAACTTATAATCAGTACATTCACATGAGGTTACAAAAATAGCAAACGTTTTTTGACATACATCTAACAGACTGAATATTGAACAAATCTTCGAACTTCGATTTCTCAGAACTGGGGAAACAGCCAGTTTTTTGGGTTTTGCTCAGTGTCACTTAACGGTTGAGAAATTCGTAAAATGCACGGAGATGTAATGTTTGTAATACGTTGTAGTACGTTGTATGTTGTAGTGCCAATATGCAAACGAGTCTGCTTGTGCGAACAGTTTAGGCCCTATATAAACAGTACAATTCTGAATGTTATTCAGTCCGTTGTTTATTGTCGACGAATTAAGTTTTGGAGTGCAGAAAGCTTCTTCAAGATTTTACAGGAGACACCAAATTTCGTAAATGTGCACAAAATTGTCTGGAAACTGGAAACGTTTAAGGTGGTAGAACCACTAGCGGGATTTTCTACCTAATCTTGGTATAAATGAAGCAAACATGACGAGACTATTGGTGAAACACGTTTGGTTATTGGCAGGCTATCTTTGCACATAATTTTGGTGTCTGATAGTGAATAATCGGGTTGCTACCATCAAGAGTACATAATAGATAAGAGTGTGACAGCTCGCAAGCTCTCTGTTATCAGCTTCAGGTACATGCTCTGCACGCTAACGGCTGACCCCCCCCCCCACAAACGTGTATGCTCTCTTCAAACGAATTTGGCCGCTATCTTAGCGTTCTAAAGCTCGAAGCAGACACAAATTAGACGCTCGCAGGCGTTGTGTTTTCGAGCTTTAACACGTAAAGATACGGCGAGTGAACGTACAGAAACCTGTACTGGGTACTGATTTGTGGGGGGGTCACTAGGTACACGTTTGTGTATGGGGTCAGCCGTTAGCGTGCAGAGCATGTACCTGCAGCTGATAACAAAGAAGCTGCCAGCTGTCATACTCTTATCTATTATGTACTCTTGCTACCATTCTGGCATTGCGCATGTTTGCTCATGTTTAATGCCAGAGTACAGGATAACAATAACAAAGCATTGCGGTACCAAATATACTGCTAGTGAGTAGTGACCTGCAACTCAAAAGATACAATAGAGCCGATTGTCCGGCTACTTAAGCTGAGCCTTTCACATATATAGAGAAGTCGCATTCTGTTAAAAGCATTTTCTTAAAAACAGCAGTATTAGCAGCATTCACCACACAATTAGGTAAATTATTCCAAATTGTACAGACACGATTTGAAAAGAAGTTTTGACGACATATTACTCGTGCACGCTTCTTAAATAATTTGAAGTTATTACCGCGACTATTTGGATTAGTGGACAATTCGAAGAAGTGATCAAACGGTAAATCAACAAGCTGATGAATAATTTTGTAAGTAAAAATTAAGTCTTTTACTAGACGGCGTTTTTCCAAGCTTTCCAAGTTTAACTTCGCCAAACGTTCATAGTAGGTTAAAGAAGAGAAGCCAGCTAATCTTTTAGTGAACCGTCTTTGCACATTTTCAATAAGGTCAATATCTTTAACGTAATACGGTGACCATACTTCAGAAGCATATTCTAGTTTAGGTCTAACATGAATCTTGAATAACTTAACCAAAAATATTGGATCACGACAAACAAAACATTTAAATATTAGGTTTACAGTTCTATATGCTTTGGCCACAATTTCTGCATAATATCGATCAAACTTTAAGTTTGTTTGCATAATTACACCAAGATCCCGAATCTGCTTTACAGATTCTAACGGGCGATTATTAATGTGATATACATGTAGAGGATTATTATTACCGATGTGTAAAACAGCACATTTAAAAACAGCAACGTCAAGTTGCATTTCCATAAGCCAGTTTGAAAGTCTAATGAGATCATCTTGTAAAAGTTGAGTAACCGATTTCAATTTGATTTCTAAGTATAGTTTGGAGTCATCTGCGTACAACTTTAACTTAGAATTTCTAACTACGGTTTCTATATCGTTTATGTAAATAAGAAATAAAATAGGACCTAAAATACTACCTTGTGGTACGCCTGAGCTTATATTAGCAAAACTTGATCGGTTTCCGTTAAGTTCAACAAATTGTTTTCTATTACTCAAATAATCTTTTAACCACTCCATGACAGAATTTGGAAGCTTAAGTGCGGCTAGTTTGGTGAGCAACTTTTTGTGACAAACGCATGCGCAAATAATCGAAATTTTATTTAAGCCTTATATCCTTAATTTGAATCTATCATGCGAAAGAGCACAAAAAGGGCTTTGAAATGATATGCATATCTCTTCTGTATGTGGTTTCTATCAAAAGTTACAGATAGTTTTATATACGACTGACTTACTTCGATCATTTTGCACCTGCAACGTTAAGTAATAGCAGTTTATCTAAGAATTACATCTATTGGGTTTAAAATGTTGTTAGTGTGTTACGTATGTGTATTATCAAGAGTACATAATAACTAAGAGTGTGACAAGCGTCCCACTCTTAGTTATTAGGCTGCAGACATCATCTGCACAATAACGGCCTACCCCCCCCACAACTGAGTACCTGGTGACCCCCCCCCACAACTGAGTACCAGGTACACAATTGTGTAGCAGCACTCGTTTGTATGTTTACATGTTGAAGCTCAAAAGTGGCCAGCTGCTGATAGAATGTTTTTGGCTTCAACAATACAAGCGAGTGCTGCTACACAATTGTGTACCTGGTACTCAGTTGTGGGGGGGTCACCAGGTACTCAGTTGTGGGGGGGGGTAGGCCGTTATTGTGCAGATGATGTTTTCTGCTTGATAACTAAGAGTGTGACGCTTGTCACACTCTTAGTTATTATGTACTCTTGGTATTATTTAACAAAAACACTATTCAGCAGCTTGAAAGCAACGTAAATTCCCAAAACCAAAGCAAACAATGAAAGGTTACAAAATCTTTGATCTTGATTTTCTCGTCACTCCTTCAACGAAAATTTATCAAATTTTGCAGATATGTTTTATGTCTGCATACGCTCAGCTCGTTTTCTTTGTTTTAAGAAAAACACAATAGTAGGCGAGATACGGAATTTAGAATTTTTCAAAATAAGCTAAAAACGAAAAATTTATTTTTATCAAAAGCTAAAAAAACTTCATGAGCGTATGTATGAATAAAGCTTACATGCGAAATTTGAAATGAATTCGTCGATGATTGAAGGAGATATTCAATTTCAAAGCTTTTAATACATTTCCTTTTGTGTAGCCAACAAGCCAGTCCGCTCAGCGCAGGTGGCCAACTCGTTTGATGCACAACATAATAAAGAACAAATATGTCAAATTTCAAAGCGATTGATTACCTAAGTCTTTAGTTCACACTATCTGTTCAGTACCCCGGTAGTGGTACTTCCACCTTAAGCCAAAACCAAGAAAAGGTCCATCCGTAATAGTGCGAATTTCCACTCTGCCAATAGTCTCTGGAATCCATCTAGTAGTTTTTGAGAAATCTATGTTTAAAACAAATTACGTGGTTGCAGAGTTGGAAGTGGGTCGCGGGTACCCGCGGGTCCCCGCGGGTCGTGGGTACCCGCGGGTCGACTTTCAGGTCAGTGGGTACCCGCTGGTCAGAGCGGGTCAATAGTAATTTTTGTTCACACCAATTTTACGGTAAATTTTGGGCGAATGGCACTAGAAAATTTACAATTTGCATTAAATTTTCAATTTTTCTCTAGCTTTTGATTGTTCTATATTTATATATACATTATAATACTGCTTTTATACTAAAATTAATTCGATTCTGGCTTGAATCTTCAGTCAATTGTAATTCAGTAATATCTTTAAGACACAGTCATTGACTAATCCACTAATGTATGAACTAATGTATAAAAGTTTTGATGTAATACTGCATTGATTGACAAACCGCTTGTGCGAAAATAATGTTGGCAGCTTATCCCGCAAATCTAATCTTTCCAAAAAGAGTATGAAGAGCTGCTTCTACTAAATGCCTTTATAATGTCAAGCTTGGAGTTTCGGCATAGTTCGACGAATTATGATCATAACCAATTTGATATGTAGGAATAATGTGACTTAAAGTAAACTTCTAAAATGATATTTAGCTATATTATTCAAGTTTGGACATATATATCATTTTATATAAAAACTCCTGCGACAATCACCACGCAGTTAAGAAATAAACAAGAATGGACTGATCTTTTATGAAATTGCTACAAGAAAATATATACTTTATCTTCAAGAATTTGCCTAAATACTGGATTTTACTGGCTGATCGAGTTCCCGGCACGTCTAACACGGTTGCAGTTGCATGGCAGAGCATGCTCAGAACTAGCGACAACGAAGATGAAAGAAGTGCAATCGACCTTGAACTCGAAGCATTTTAATTTGAAGCTGCTAATACTTCACTATGTTGACGTTAGAAGCGATAATTTTGCTCTACCCATGCTATCCGGTACGAAGATACACGGAAATGTCCAAATTAAAGAAGTGGGTCGAGTGGGTCGACAAAATCCCAGTGGGTCGCGGGTCGTGGATCGCGGGTCACGGGTCAAGGTCCGCGGGTCGCGGATACCCGCGGGTCACGAAATAACGACCCACTTCCAACTCTGCGTGGTTGGTTAGTGCCGCCTCGGGTAAAAGCAGCGCTAGCGTAACGTGTTGGATCAAACCTTACAGTGTCCTCTACTTATTCATGTATTTTCAGCATCTTCACAGACCATATTTGCTACTTTCCTGTATAGGCTCTTCGCTCCTGCCCTTCTCTTTACTTCTGCAGCCGATTTTTACCCAGGCTTTGGAGCAGGCACATGCAGCTTTCAGCCCACCTAGTTGCTATTGCCAAGCGGGGGGCAGCAGCTTACGAGATACGAATGTTGCTGCCTTGGGAGTGACTGGAATAACAGTACGGTAGCTTGCTCGGGGATCATGTTTTCTGTCCGTGATCTTCGCCTCTCTGCCTCTTGACTATGGTCTGCGGAGAGCTCCACTTATGGGCCACTTGGTGAGCCTAACAGTGTGTGAGCCATCAGCAAAAAATAAAGCAAATTAACCGCAGTTTTGCCAAAATGAAAAATACCCGAAAAGAAACCAGCACCTTACGTTATAACTGAGCGTGAACCCTTGGCCGTTCTTCCATTCCCTTCCTGTTCTGTAGAATTTCCCTACCCATGCTTTGATAGCTTTCCTCCAGCTTCGCCGCTACAGGTATTTGCGCAGGTTGTCTTCGGGATGACTAAATTTAATCTTACTTTGGTCATTCGCGCTCCGATTTGGCTTGGGGAACACGATCTAGTCTCTTGCGCCCCCCAGCCATAGCTTATGATTTTTTTGACCACTAACTTTGAAATTTGGTATGGCGGTATGGGTGCATACCAGAGTTGGAAGTGGGTCGTGGGTACCCGCGGGTCGACTTTCAGGTCAGTGGGTACCCGCGGGTCGACTTTCAGGTCAGTGGGTACCCGCGGGTCAGAGCGGGTGAAGAGTTATTTTTGATCACACTATTTTTATGTTAAATTTTGGGCTAATTTCACCAGAAAATTTACAATTTATGTAAAATTTTCAATTTTTCTTTAACTTAAGGCTCTATTGTATGTCTTTATACATTATAATATTGTTTTAGGATAAATTATTTATTTCTATTCTGTCTTGAATCTTCAGTCAAAAATATTTCAGTAATATCTCCCGGACATACGTAGTCATTGGCATAAATATTTTATTATTACGCAAAGCCTTTAATGCTTCTGCATTGATTGACAAACTGTTTGCGCGAAAACAATGGTTACAGCTTATTACAACAGCCTGCAAATCTATCTTTCCGTAAAAAGCGTGAGCTTGAGCTGCTTCCAATAAATAATGATATAATTATATAATCAAGCTTGAAATTTCGACATTGTTCACAGAGTGATGATCATTGATCATTCCTAATTTTCTTGGTGCAAATAAAGCGTATGATATAAATGACAGTTTGCTATCATATCCAAATTAGGAGTGGACAGTGTTATATAAACAGTCCTGCGGTAGTTGCTGTTCAGCTGTAGAAATAAATGAAAATAAATGAACTGAACTTTTACGAAATTAGGTACTACAAGAAAATATACTTTAAAATAAAGATCTTCAAAGCTTTGCCTAAATACTGATTCTACTGACCCATCGAGATCCCAACACTTTCGCGATAGCATAGCATCCTCAGAACTAACGAAAACCAAGATGAAACATGCTGTAGTTAGCTGTGAACGCCAAAGTTTTGTTTGAAAGCTTTACTACTTCATTACGCACATTTTTAACGTGTTAATTTTGCTCGATGCATGCTATAGAGTACTTAAATATGCAAAAATTTCCAAATTTAAGAAGTGGGTCAAGTGGGTCGGCGAAATTTCAGTGGGTCGCGGGTCGTGGGTCGCGAGTACCCGCGGGTCACGAAATTACGACCCACTTCCAACTCTGGTGCATACTGGAGGCTTATGAATTCAAAAATACAAAAAGTTTAAAATTTTTAAAATTTAAAAAAAATAAATTTTTGTTAGAAAAGGCGGGATCAAGGGGAACCAAAAATTTTTTGAAAAACATTTTGCTGAAAGCTTGCATAGGGGTTTTCAGGGGCGCAGAGCCAAAAACCAAACCAAAACGGGAACCAAAAAATTTTGTGAAAAACATTTTGCTGAAAACTTGCATAGGGGTTTTCACGAATCTGAAATCTGTTTTTCGATTCAGCTTTTCGTTAGCTCAGTATAAGCTTACATGTTAAGCTTACAACTTTAGCTTATACTGAGAAAACGAAAAGCTGAATCCAAAAACGGTTTTTAGAATCGTGCTCAGCGCCCCTGAAAACCCACCCTACGCAAGTTTTCAGCAAAATGTTTTTCAAAACTGTTTTTGGTTCCCGTTGGTCCCTCCTTACCAAACAAAAATTTAAAATTTTTTAAAATTTTAAAATTTTTGAATTCATAAGCCTCCAGTATGCACCCCTGCTAAATTTAAAAGTTATTGGTCAAATAAACCAAATGTTATGGCTGGGGGGGGGTGAAGCGCAAGAGACTCACACGATCTCTATCCGCGATCTTCGTTTCTCCGCTTTTTGTTCGCCTTTTGCAAATGAACCTACAGGATTATACAGGCCTGCTGGATCACCCGATCCTGGTTTTAGTCACCTCCTCGAAATTTGATATCTTTAATTTTATTGAAAAGTTGTTTATGGTGGCTTCTTTCACATGCTGAATTTGAACATAGAATTCGTTTTTGTATGACGCTGGGTTGAGGTTTTGTTCTGCTTTTCTGATACTAAAATATGTAATAACAGCTTCCTGACTTTATTGCGAGAAATTTTGCAAGAATTCTTGGTAGTGCAAAAATATTTCTGGATTAAATTCCGGATAAAAATCTATTCTTAGCTAAACTTATTTATGTCCGTTTTGCCCTGCAGTCCTTCTACTTGCTGCTTGTTCCGTTTCTCCGTCGTCTACCGTAGCCATAGCCCTCAGCCAATTAGAAGCACAGACTATGTAAACATCCGTTCGTTCCTTGTCCCTTTCTCCAATCAAGAATGAACCGGGAAACGGAGATATCGTTCACCTCCGTCCGAGTAGTGTTTGAGGCCGGCCGGGGTTTCACCGGCCGGCTGCCGGCCGGCCGATCGCCGGCCGGCCCGGCCGCACCCATCGGCCGGCCGGCCGGGGAGCCGGCCGGCCGGGCGGCGGCCGGTGAGCCCGTAAGCCGGCCGGCAGCCGGGCCTAGAGCAGTTTGCAGTGCAGTTATTATAACTGCTAAGATATTTATTTTCGGATATTATCTCACAAAAATAGCACGGCATAACATAAAAAATTAGCAAAACTAGATTTGGAGTCCATTTAAGGGGGGGGGGTCGCATTTTTGGGCGATTTTTCGACCTTCTCCGATTTTGCTCATTTTTACATATTTTGTGCTCAAAATGGGTCCACGAAACAAGACAAGTGCGTTTTGCGCAATATTGCTTCTACCGTTCAGTAGAGTCCTTCAAAGGTGACTCCGACATGTGTTAAACATAGGGAAATGAAAAAGTTAAGGTAAAAAAGTTTGTGTCCAAAATTTTTTTCGCTGTGTAAGAGACTCAGCTCTGAAATTTTTTCACCCTTGTTAAGGACATAATGTAGAGTAAAGCGAGTGACTTTGGTGCAATTCTGCTGAGATTTAAAATTTTGGCAAAGTTTTAAAGTCAGAACTTGTGAAAACTCCGAGTTTGGCTATTTGCCAAAATTCCAATTCTCAACAGAATTGCACCAAAGTCACTCGCTGCACTCTACATTATGTCCTTAACAAGTGTGAAAAAATTGAGAGCTGAGTCTCTCACACAGCGAAAACTTTTTTGGACACAAACTTTTTTAGTGTAACTTTTTCATTTTCCTATGTTTAACACATGTCGGATTCACCTTTGAAGGACTCTACAGAACGATAGAAGCAATATTGCGCAAAACGCACTTGTCTTGTTTCGCGGACCCATTGGGAGTACAAAATATGTAAAAATGAGCAAAATCGGAGAAGGTCGAAAAATCGCTCAAAAAAAACGACCCCCCCCTTAGCTTAGTTGCTCTATTTTGTAAATTTCTGGTTGGTGATTTGTATCCCAGCCGGCGGCCGGCCGGCGAGCAAAGGTCGTCGGCCGCCGGCCGGCTTCAAACACTCCGTCCGAGCATGAAGCAGACTTTCAACAATCACCTTATGTACTCTAGCTGTGCTTAGCAGGTCAGAATCACGCAGAAACACAGTTTCCGGTTGGTCTTCGAAACACAAAAATGTTTCTTTTTCGTCAAATTTGGCCATTTGAGCGTCAAGTTGAGCTGCGATTTGTAATTGTGCAGTTTAATACTAAACGTCGGTGGGTCCTGCTGCGTGACATACCGCGATGCCTCCTTGCCCTTGCTTTGGTTTACCCAGAACGCATCTACCTATCTACCTGTTCAAGTTCAACAATGTATAGTCTTTATTTCTTCATAAATTCATATTATTTGCAATCAGATAATAAAATATATACACTCACCAGGTTCATCAAACGACTGCTAAAACTAAAACCAAAACTAGCAACAGACAACGGCTAAGTACAAGCACTCTCACAAGAACAAAGACAAAGACAATGATAAACAGTACAAGAAGAGCCGGAAAAATCGTACAACAAATACCAGACAGACATTTCAGAGGATACATATATACTAAATAAAACGGCAGCAAAACCAAGACCTGAGAATTGGCAAACCGAACGAACTACACCGACAAATATTAATTAAGCATATGCAACAGAGGGCTAAAGTACAAATACAACACATTAGAAACTGCTGCAGGTCCAAAGAGCAACATGGGACCAAAACCAACAAACAAATTCAAGCCTATGCAACTAATATTAAAGTATATAATGATAAACTCTGACTTTGCTTCAAATATATAATCGCCACTTAATGCTTCTTTTGAGCTTTCGAAACAGCAACAACTGTATGGTTGTAAAGTCTACAAAATTTTTCTAATCAACAATCCGTCCACGCTGAAAAAACTGCAGTATATACACTCAGGTTCATCAAACGACTGCTAAAACTAAAACTACCAACAGACAACAGCTGGGTATTTGCACTAGAACAAAAGCAATGGCAATGATAAACAATAAAAACAGTGCCAGAAAACCGTACGACAAATATCAGACATTTCAGACAATACTATACAAAACAGCAGCAAAATCAAAACCCGGGCATTGGCAAACTGAATTAACCGATAAAATGCAAAAAAACCGACAAACTCAAGCAGAAAATAGGTATGTTCAACACGCACAAAAACTGAATCTAAAAGTGCCACTATGGCCAGAATTAGACACCGACAAATATTAAACATATGCAATAGGCAATAGGGGACTAAAATAGAGAAACCACAGATTACAAGCAAATACATACAATTCCAACGAGCAAACATGGTACCAAAACCAACAAACCAATTCAAGCCTATGCGACCAATATTAAAGTAATGGTGAACTCTGACTTTTCTTCAAACATATATATATAGTCGAGTAGAGTATATACTTAGTCAGCCAGGGGGGGCGAGGGGGGCATGCCCCCCGAAATCGGGGACAAAAGAAATTTTTAATGAGTAGCAGCAGGGCGAATAGATATTACGAAAAATTTTCGCCTGCGGCGCTGCCTTTCGACGAAAATATTTCGAAAAGCTCCACATTTTGATTGAAAATTTCCACCAACTGTTTAGTTGCGGTAGAAATTTCAGAGCATTTTTGGGTTGCCCCCTCCGAAATTTTTTTCTGGCTATGCTAGTGTACTTAGTATTGTGTTAATGGCTTCTGATTTGACTATAGAAGTAAATTTTAATTTCAATATACATATATAAGTTTGAAAACGAATTTATCAATTTTGTCCTGACAATTTAAAGAAACAACAAGAGAAACATAAAATACGATAAGATACGATGTCTCAAATAGGCACTTAGAATGACTGAATCGAGTCAGGGAGGCTGAAACATTTTTCAAATTATTCAAAATGATATCAAATAAAAAATTCGAATTCGTAATGTAGTATAACAAACAAATGGCCAAATGTGGAATTTGTGGAGCTGTTATAAAAAGAAATATATACTTAATTTTTCTAGATGAAAATTATACCTATAGGAAGAAATTAATCAATGATCTAGATATATATATATATAGCAAGGTTAATAAAAAAATCAAAAATCGAATTTTTGCTGCCATTTTCGCAAATGAAGTCCGATCGAAATAATTTTGGTATGTATCAACTGGTAATAACCCCCTCTATATATATGCTGCAAATTTCATGCCGATAGCTCTTGTGTAGCGTGAGTAATAAAATTTTTGTGAGTTTTTTGTTAACGAATTCACAAAAAAATCACGGGTTCGCAAAAACATCACCCACGGATCTAATCTCAGGATACAGCTAGGAAAATTTTCTTTTCATGCATAAATAAAGCATAGTCCATAGAGTTATTACGTAAAAAAATTTGGACCCCGAAGTCATTTTTGGGTAGGCTTAACTTCGAATTTTGGTTCTGGGTCCCTGGGCCCAGTGGCTACCCCGGGCAGTTATCTTAACACTGTTTAATGACTCCAGGAAGCTAGGAATCCGCTTGTTTGGTGTTCTATTGCTCTAGTAAGCACAGCGCAAACAATTTTGCGTAATAATTAGTAATTTTGCATCTGGACTGGTCACGTGACTTGGCCCAGGGTCACGTGACCTTGGCCAGGGTCACGTGACTGGTCAAAAATTTTATTTCAAGGCCCAGGAAACCTAAAAACGCGCCTATATAGGTTTTTCTTGGCGTAGAATTCAAATTTAGCATTAGTTTTCATGTAGCTTTAGCCCACGTATGTGATCCTGACCACCCCATGAGTTCGGAGGGTCCGGGTCATGCCTAACAGCTGGTGAGTGGGTCAGACGGGTCTGAAGTACCTAAAAATATCTGCTATACAGGTTTTTCGGGATCGCAGAGCTCGAATTTGACGTTAGTTTTGCTGTAGAAGCCACCACGAACCTTTTTACAAAAAATCACCCAACGTGGGCCAGCCCAGAGGTCATGGCAAGGTGTCCAATATATGGCTAGATAGTGCAGAGTGTGGACATGTTATATACATGCATAATATGGGTTAGCCAAGCGAAGTCCGTAGTGAGTAACAGCAAAATTTTCAATTTTGGTCAGGAGTTGTCCGAGGGTCGGTTTTGGGGTGGGTCGACTATTTTGGGTACCCTGGTCGAAGCAGATGGGCCTCGCCGGTCAAACTTAGATATGTTAAGGTTGGGACCTCTGGCTATTACCACGCAAAAAATGTTCTAGCTGCGGCTTGTTACTAAACCTGTAGGTGGGTGATTTCTTTGTGCGAATTTTCGGGGTGATTTTTTTGTTAACCTTGCAATAGCTATTTCTACGTATTGTTTTCTGATCCCATAACAACCAGTACTGCTTTATTTTGCTAAAAGTCGAAAAATTTGACATCCTCTGAACTAATGAACACTATCGAACTTACAGGATTTAAATAGCCAAAATTTATTTGGGTTTCAGCTTTTTTATGACATATATACCAGCAGATTCGCAGTTTTACCGACCTAAAGAAGTTGTTGTCTTTCTGAGACTGCAATGTCTTACCTAGTGCTCGCGGTACCCTGGTTTAGCTTCCTCCTTTTGAAAATCGAAATCTTTGAAAGTTTGCAACGGTTAGGAAATTCGCCGTTTTGATCAGATAAAATAGGCATTTCTATTCTAGCGCTTCACTTACCACTAATAAATACTAATAGTTAAAAGCCTTGTATAAGTTACAACTACTTTATACTAACTTATAACTACTTTAAAAGCATTAATGCTGCAGACCACTTTCACAAATGTATACTTTAGTCAAACGCAAAAGTGTTGCATAAAACTATATACTTTATAAACTTTAACGCTGAAGACTAACTCCGAGGCAAACGTAGGACGGAGAAAACCGGCAGACCTCAAATGAAAAAATTAAACTCTCAAAAGTAACCACCAACAATGATACAATCACAATCATGTAAAGAGATGATTAAGTTTCTATAATTGGTAGCGAGTTTATCTCTTTTTAGCGTAAGTTAATTACTAGCTAATTAGTTAATATATAATTAATCACTGGTCGGCACCGCCCCTCCCCTGAAATTGACCGTCCCCCAATTTTTGTAACCCTACAAAAACTTTTTCTAACCCTACAAAGACTTTTTGTCCCCCCGGCACCTGTAACCCTCCAAAACTCAGGTCTCAATAGGGATTCGAACCCAAGACCTGAGGATCAAAGCTCCGATCGCTCTGCCAACTGAGCTACTGAGATCATAGCTGCAGCAAGCTGCAGAAGGCGTTCGTATCCAATCCAAACTGAAGTGCCAATGAACGCATGCTAATTCTTAATGCTATGTCCAAGAGACTAAAAGTTATTAAATTTTTATTAACTAAAAGTTACTAAAACATTTTACGTTAATTTTAGTTACTTAGCACTAAAGTTATGACAAAAAATTGTGCACAAGTTTGTAAAAAACCCAGAACCCTACGCCAAAACCACAGGAATAAAACTTGTGCCTAAAATTACATAGTTACGGATCAAATCCCGGAAAAAATAAGCACCCCAAGAATCAAAAGAACCCCCAACAAAAAATTAAAGCTTGATAGTTACAGATCAAATCTCTCAGAAAAGTTAAAAACTCCAAGAACCCCTACTGAAACCCCGTACGTATAAGATTCAAGTAGTGAATATGAAGTTGAAACTGACGTTGAAGTAGCGAAGCAGGAAGTGAATCAAAATCCAGCAAAAAGCGGCTTTTATATTGACATGGGCCCAGCAAACCTAGTATATGCCTACTGTTATGCGGCAAAAAGCTTGTTAGCTGTCCGAAGGCTGAATTGCAGTTCAACTCTTACCGACTGTCCCTACTAGGTACCTTCCTTTTGGAGACATTAAGCGTAAACAAATTTTACTCATTTATTACCTGAATTTGTGAAAAGAATAACTTTTCAAAACAAAGCTTAACATTTTCTTATTCTTCCCAATACACAATTTACCATTCCATGTATATGTATATACCTATTTCAAACAGCATTTACCAATTATCATTTATTATTATACATATAGAATAAGACTACATAATTGAAAAAACTCCAGAAAAACTTGAATCTGTGCAAGCACGCTAATTTTGCAACCCACTAAATTCTAACAGATGGTCGTACTTTTGTAAATAAAGGGAGTGCTAACTGCTAATATCCTCTTTTTAAAAATTCTGGCAAATAAATATTGATAATTGTAACTAATCAGTTACAAGTTTGTATAAAACTACTTTATGAGTATTATGGCTGAAGTCTACTTTCACAAATGCAATCTAGCCGCGAAACGTAGAACTGGAATAACCGAGTGATCGGACCTTAACTGTATTTATCAAAGTAAGCAAAACCAATGACATAATCATGTAAACAGATCATTAAGTTTGTAGGTATAAGTTTATATCTACTTAGCGAAAGTGTCTATCACTGAAACGTCCACTAAATTTCATGTTTGTAGCGGAAACAGCTAAGAAGACATGTATGAAGCCATCCTCTTAGTTTTAACCTTGTTAGGTGACGCAGGAGCTGCACAAATTCGGCTTGATCAAATGACTAGAAGCTTTAGTTAAAAAAATAAACTGAATATACATAAGCAAATTGAAGGAATAAAAAATGAAACAGCAGCACCTCTGAATCATATTGGAGTAGGGGTCTAAGGTGGAGATCAAACCCAGAAAACATCGGTTAGCAGACCGACGTCATGCACAATTGGGAATCCTTAAATTTATCCTTTAGTCCCATCCTCTGTATTCACCGGCTTGACCTACTCTAATCTCTACTGTAGATATAGCTAAAAAGATCTAAGCAGTGCATGGTGTTAGGTAAAACTGAAGTGTCGACAATAGAGGACTACTGAACGGAGATGAACTGATTATTCACTAATACATCATAGTCGTTCTGGATTGGTAGCGTTCAAGGGAGTGATGAGTACCACTTCCTAATTAAAGAAAACTAATTGTCACACCGGCACCTGTGACCCAAAATATGGGGTCTTAAACAGGGGATTCGAACCTACGACTTGCGGATTCATGTTCCAATCACTCTGCCCACTGAGCTACTGAGGTCACAGTTGCATTAAGCCAGAAAGAGTTCGTATCCGAATTGAAGTAACAATGAACACATGCTAATTCTTTATGTTACGTGGTCGTTTCGTGAAAATCACCTGTCGAAAGTAAGTAGCACTGCGCCTACTTTCCAATTACCTTTTCATATATATACCTCCATCTTTTTCAACATCATATATATCTTTATGCTCAGTTGAAAGGTAAACTCTAAAGTTGACTAATCATTAGCTGCATGCTCATCAGATTTATATTCGATCGGCTCGCCAACTAATTAGAAATCAGGTTACCCGATCACAGTCTAATGACAAGAAATTTGATTCTACCTTGAACATAGATTTTAAGCACGATCCACTCCATTCTGCTAATTATTCTTGCATTACTACTATTTACCTGTTTACAATTATATATATATATATATATATATATATATATATATATATATATATATATATATATATATTTCAGTTTTGAGTTAAACCGGGGAAGCACGTTTATTTTGGTTTCCACTGAGTTCTTAAACGTACCTTCACAGCGGGAATGCCAATATATACCTCCCTTTTAAAATTATGGAAAATTAATACAAATACTTATCACTAATTAGTTCAATGTGTTTTATAAAACAGTTTTGTAGATTTTAACACTAGAGTCTGACTTTCATAAGTGTAATCCTAATCCAACACAGATAACCAAGTGATCGGACGTAACTGGTGGTATCAAAGTAAGCAGCAACAATGATACAATCATGTAAACAAAGCATTAAATCCCTATATGGGTATAAGTCTCTCCCTTCATAGCGGGACTGTCAGGCTGTATAAGTGCAGCCATTAGATTGTATAAAGAGAAGATAGTTAAGAAGACAACAATTAAGTAATTACTAAGATACTCTCAAATATTTAGGTTGATGCCAGAGTTACACAAATTCGGCTCGATCAATAGGATTAGATTGATTACAAAACGTTGACAGCAAAAATGGAACTGCCGCACCTAAGGACCATAGTGGAATTAAGGTCTGGGGATCGAACCCACAGCCTTCTGATTAGATCCCACAGCATTCTGCCGCTCAGCCGACCACCCAGAAACAGTCGAGAAACCGTCATTTTAACTGTTTTCTAATCTTTCATCCTCTGCGTTTACTGACATGGTGTCGGGTCAGATATCAGTTACAGATCTGGCTTAGAAAGGACTAAACAGTGTAAAATGTAGTATGTCAAACTCTGGAGTACCTAATACTCACCATGGGTGAATACAACCATTTCTAGTCCATTCTACTATTTCATTCTAGTCGTTCTGTGAAAGGTCGAAATAAGGATTGGAAGATGTGGGGAAAGTGTCCAAGCATCTGTCGTCAGCTTTCGAGCGATACCTGCGATAGTGTGACTATTGGATGTTGTATACATACTAATTTCATTCTAACTTCTGAGAAAAGCCAAGAAGACCCTAACCGGTGTACCTCGGTTGTTTGCTACAGATTGGAGGACACTAATACAGATATAAGCACAATAAATATGATCAAGACACTTGACGTATCTGATAGAAAAGATACGCAACGTAGTTAGTCACACCTCGTACTGGGTACAATCCCATGAAAAATTGAGCATGTTTTTTTGAAGGTGGTTCTCGGAGTTCTATTTTTTTGAGGGAGGGGGACCCGGCCCGAAGGTCGAACCGGTATGGATAGAGCCCCAAGAAACGATGAGTGCTGTTTTCTGACGCAATGTGCGAGACACAGACCCATATTTCGTGAAGATGACATAACTTATCTCAGGGTAGAAGATTGGCCTTTTCTTGTCACGGATGGTGATAAATTTTGGGTCGCGACGTTCCAAAAGTTAACAGCGCCAGTGGCATAAAAGAACCAATCATAAATCCCCAGATATGAAACAAATAAAGACTATCACAAAGAAATAGAAATGCCAGTACTTGGAATATAGGATTTGACAAGATCCTGTGACCAGCAACCCAGACCCAAACGACCCATGACTCAGTTTTCATTCCTGCTTGCTTTGGCTCTGGAATTACTCGGATTCAAAATCACTTATTTCGTCATTTCAAACGCTGATCAAGCCAGTTCGGATACGGGAGCTGCAGTGAAAAACCCAAATGCATCAAATCCCCCATTACTCTGCGGCTCGGTCAAATCCTTTAGGTTCATCTGTCCAATCTAGGAAGCTCATATATAAATCTCATACGCCCATAGGGCCCTAAACTAAGTCAGAATATTTACTATAGTTGAGTGGAGCCCGGTTGGGGACGAAAAATTAAAATGAAATTTGACGGTCGGGAGGAGTTGATCTCCCACCAATCGTGAAGCACCGCCATAAAGCGATAAACAATTTATTAATTAGGATTTTGTTCAAGTGTTTAAATCTAGGATTACATCGTTGTTCAAGGAGACGAAAGTCAATTTGAACATTCGTTACTGTCTAATTAGTTATCATAATTATAATAGTTAGTAGATTGCTTGTTAGCTGGCTAGTCGATAGAAAGGAGATGCAGTACACGCCTGTTCAAATTAACATTTGCTTTTTGTTTTCTATAAAATTGCTGGACTGTGAGCTACAAAACAATTAGGATGAACCTCTGCACATTCATTCGTTTCCTGTTATATAAATAGGGTTTGAGTCGTGCTCACGACGTGTGGCCACGGTTCTCATGACTGAGATTGTCTGAAGAGCAAACGAGAAGTAGTTAGACTCAAGCAGTGTAAAGACAACCCTTCCCAGACTGTAACGTTTCGCTGCCCGTGCTTCAATCGAACGAGGACATCCGATGCAGGGCACCGTCTTGAGCGATCTGGGATCCACCTGAGCACATCGTCCCACTGTCCATCCGGTCTGGAGTATTAAGGAGTAGACATCCGTCGTTCGGATGGAATTCAGTAGAAGTTCCGGTTCAGCCACATCCAAGACTGACCTTGGTTCCTGGCAGGGTTTCCAAGTGTCAATCTGAACAAGTGGCCGAAACGCTGCAATCTCAACTGAAGCACAAAGCACTCAATTTGGCCCATGCTGGATTCTGGAACATTCAGTCAGTTGTATAGTGAGTGATTTTGCTCCACTCGAAATCCTAACTTGAGATCGCTCTGTTGAGTACTGGGCTAATTCAAGGGATTTTTTTATGAAGGAGGGCGGATTCTTGGGGGAGTCCCCAAAAGTCCGAGAGGGAAAGCAATCTTGAGGGGGGGGGGCGAAAATTTTTCGAAACATATGCTAATATATAGCGCTATTTTTCAGGCATACACTGTAAAAGTTAATTTTTATCAAAAAAAAGGCAGACTTAATGGTCAAAAAGCAAAAATTAGTAAAAATCTCAGGAAAAAATTTTTGAAAATACCAAAATGCAAAAAGGGACATCCTTTGGTTTTGGCGAGGGTGAGTTTTTTGGGGGAAAGAACGTTTATGGCGGGCATCCCCCTGTAACTAGAATATCCCCAGGAGCAGTAGTTGTAAATTGGTATTTCATTTTAATCTTGCAAGCGTCTGCATCAACGTGATATTTTAAGATGGTCTACAAAAGTATTCCATTAAGATAAAGCAGTACTTATCTAGCATATCAGTTTCAGTGATCAGAGTTTAACAGTACAGACAGCATTACGACAGAACATACATAATAATTTAGTGGCACCCGCCGTGGCTTAAGCCTAGCAGTACCCTTCCACAGTTACAGTGATCTGAAATGACAGTATATACAGTATTACTACAGAACACACATAATAGTTTAAGGGCCGCCGTGGCTTAAGCTTAGCGGTACACTTCCACAGTTACAGTGATCTGAAATGACTGTACAGTAGTATTACTACAGAACACACATAATAGTTTAGTGGCCGCCGTGGCTTAAGCCTAGCGGTACACTTCCACAGTTACAGTGATCTGAAATGACTGTACAGTAGTATTACTACAGAACACACATAATAGTTTAGTGGCCGCCGTGGCTTAAGCCTAGCGGTACACTTCCACAGTTACAGTGATCTGAAATGACTGTACAGTAGTATTACTACAGAACACACATAATAGTTTAGTGGCCGCCGTGGCTTAAGCCTAGCGGTACACTTCCACAGTTACAGTGATCTGAAATGACAGTACAGTACAGTATTACTACAGAACACACATAATAGTTTAGTGGCAGCCGTGGCTTAAGCCTAGCGGTACACTTCCACAGTTACGGTGATCTGAAATGACTGTACAGTACAGTATTACTACAGAACACACATAATAGTTTAGTGGCCGCCGTGGCTTAGGCCTAGCGGTACACTTCCACAGTTACGGTGATCTGAAATGACAGTACCGTACAGTACAGTATTACAACAGAACACACATAATAGTACACTTCCACAGTTACAGTGATCAGAAATGACAGTACAGTACAGTACAGTATTACTACAGAACACACAATAGTTTAGTGGCCGCCGTGGCTTAAGCATAGCGGTACACTTCCACAGTTACAGTGATCTGAAATGACTGTACAGCACAGTACAGTATTACTTCAGAACACACATAATAGTTTACTGGCCGCCGTGGCTTAAGCCTAGCGGTACACTTCCACAGTTACAGTGATCTGAAATGACTGTAAAGTAGTATTACTACAGAACACACATAATAGTTTAGTGGCCGCCGTGGCTTAAGCCTAGCGGTACACTTCCACAGTTACAGTGATCTGAAATGACAGTACCGTACAGTACAGTATTACAACAGAACACACATAATAGTACACTTCCACAGTTACAGTGATCTGAAATGACTGTACAGTACAGTATTACTACAGAACACACATAATAGTTTAGTGGCCGCCGTGGCTTAAGCCTAGCGGTACACTTCACAGTTACAGTGATCTGAAATGACTGTACAGTACAGTACAGTATTACTTCAGAACACACATAATAGTTTACTGGCCGCCGTGGCTTAAGCCTAGCGGTACACTTCCACAGTTACAGTGATCTGAAATGACTGTAAAGTAGTATTACTACAGAACACACATAATAGTTTAGTGGCCGCCGTGGCTTAAGCCTAGCGGTACACTTCCACAGTTACGGTGATCTGAAATGACTGTACAGTACAGTACAGTATTACTTCAGAACACACATAATAGTTTACTGGCCGCCGTGGCTTAAGCCTAGCGGTATATACACTTCCACAGTTACAGTGATCTGAAATAACTGTACAGTAGTATTACTACAGAACACACATAATAGTTTAGTGGCCGCCGTGGCTTAAGCCTAGCGGTACACTTCCACAGTTACAGTGATCTTAAAATGACAGTACAGTACAGTATTACTACAGAACACACATAATAGTTTAGTGGCCGCCGTGGCTTAAGCCTAGCGGTACACTTCCACAGTTACGGTGATCTGAAATGACTGTACAGTACAGTATTACTACAGAACACACATAATAGTTTAGTGGCCGCCGTGGCTTAAGCCTAGCGGTACACTTCCACAGTTACAGTGATCTGAAATGACTGTACAGTACAGTACAGTATTACTTCAGAACACACATAATAGTTTACTGGCCGCCGTGGCTTAAGCCTAGCGGTACACTTCCACAGTTACAGTGATCTGAAATGACTGTAAAGTAGTATTACTACAGAACACACATAATAGTTTAGTGGCCGCCGTGGCTTAAGCCTAGCGGTACACTTCCACAGTTACAGTGATCTGAAATGACAGTACCGTACAGTACAGTATTACAACAGAACACACATAATAGTACACTTCCACAGTTACAGTGATCTGAAATGACTGTACAGTACAGTATTACTACAGAACACACATAATAGTTTAGTGGCCGCCGTGGCTTAAGCCTAGCGGTACACTTCCACAGTTACAGTGATCTGAAATGACTGTACAGTACAGTACAGTATTACTTCAGAACACACATAATAGTTTACTGGCCGCCGTGGCTTAAGCCTAGCGGTACACTTCCACAGTTACAGTGATCTGAAATGACTGTAAAGTAGTATTACTACAGAACACACATAATAGTTTAGTGGCCGCCGTGGCTTAAGCCTAGCGGTACACTTCCACAGTTACAGTGATCTGAAATGACAGTACCGTACAGTACAGTATTACAACAGAACACACATAATAGTACACTTCCACAGTTACAGTGATCAGAAATGACTGTACAGTAGTATTACTACAGAACACACATAATAGTTTAGTGGCCGCAGTGGCTTAAGCCTAGCGGTACACTTCCACAGTTACAGTGATCTGAAATGACAGTACAGTACAGTATTACTACAGAACACACATAATAGTTTAGTGGCCGCCGTGGCTTAAGCCTAGCGGTACACTTCCATAGTTACGGTGATCTGAAATGACTGTACAGTACAGTATTACTACAGAACACACTGGCATTTTTTAGTGGGGGGGGGGGGGGGCGGGGCCCCCCCCACTTTTCGGTTCCCCCTCCACTTTTCGGAGCCCCCCCCCACTTTCGCCCCCCCCCCACTTTTCGGCAAGCCCCCACCCACTTTTTTGGGGGTCGTCCAAAAGTGTCAAAAAATTAGGTTTTTGAGGTCAAATTTTCAAAAATTTTCTCAATTTTTAGCTAATTTATGGACTTATAAGCTCATTTTAAGCTTAAAAACAGCGATTTTTTGCGTTTTTACCTTAAAAATGCTAATTTTTCGCTAAAAATTTCGGTATATTTTACATTTGGCTCGCCCCCCCCACTTTTCGGAAGCCCCCCCCCCCCCCACTTCCCCCTCCCTAGGGGGGGGGGAGCCCCCCCCCCCACTTTCAAAACCCTAAAAAAATGCCAGACACACATAATAGTTTAGTGGCCGCCGTGGCTTAAGCCTAGCGGTACACTTCCACAGTTACAGTGATCTGAAATGACAGTACCGTACAGTACAGTATTACAACAGAACACACATAATAGTACACTTCCACAGTTACAGTGATCAGAAATGACAGTACAGTACAGTACAGTATTACTACAGAACACACAATAGTTTAGTGGCCGCCGTGGCTTAAGCCTAGCGGTACACTTCCATAGTTACGGTGATCTGAAATGACTGTACAGTACAGTATTACTACAGAACACACATAATAGTTTAGTGGCCGCCGTGGCTTAAGCCTAGCGGTACACTTCCACAGTTACAGTGATCTGAAATGACAGTACCGTACAGTACAGTATTACAACAGAACACACATAATAGTACACTTCCACAGTTACAGTGATCAGAAATGACAGTACAGTACAGTACAGTATTACTACAGAACACACAATAGTTTAGTGGCCGCCGTGGCTTAAGCCTAGCGGTACACTCCCACAGTTACAGTGATCTGAAATGACTGTACAGTACAGTATTACTACAGAACACACATAATAGTTTAGTGGCCGCCGTGGCTTAAGCCTAGCGGTACACTTCCACAGTTACAGTGATCTGAAATGACTGTACAGTACAGTACAGTATTACTTCAGAACACACATAATAGTTTACTGGCCGCCGTGGCTTAAGCCTAGCGGTACACTTCCACAGTTACAGTGATCTGAAATGACTGTAAAGTAGTATTACTACTAGTGATGTGCGCCGGAGCTCCGCTCCGACGGAGCTCCGGAGCGGAGCTCCGATTTTCGGTGCTCCGGAGCGGGCTTCTGCTCCGGAGCTCCGGAGCTCCGGAGCTCCGGGTACCCGGAGCAGCCACTTCCAAGCTTTGAAGCCTGTCTGTTGTTCATAAGTCATGTAAGGAAGCAATATTTGAACACTTTTAACGATTTCGTGCTGTAGTCTCAGGAACAGTGCGTAAGAACTGTATATAATTAGTGCCCGTATTATTTTTAATTTTTCTCTCAAGACTGCTGTATGATTCGTTTTCTGGAGACAACTTTTCCAACTTTGTCCAGATGATAAAATTGAAATATGTAATTCTAAACTATGAGCTAAGAATTGCTTTCATAAGTTTTTAATTAGCTGAAATTAATTAATCAATTAATCAATTATTTCTTCTTCCGATAAAGTCTAATCTTCCACTTAACTTTCAATGCCTACAAATGTTTTCTTTGCTTTCGTCTCACCCTTCTTTTCTAAGAATTTTCCGATACAATTTCTCGTTCATTTTTTTTGATTATACATACTTTATTGAAAGCTAAGCAGTGGATAAAAGCAAATCTGGTCCACATTGCTAAATTTGCAATAATTCATTATGGATTTGAAAAATTTAGTTTTTGACGAAATTCTCGTAACAATTTTATGGAGTCCTAACTCCTAATCTTATATATAAAACTTAAACTTAGCTAGCAAATCTTGAAATAGTGAAACATTAGAACTACATGGCAGTGCAAACTAATACAGGCTTTTATACGAACGCAACGGAACGCATAATCAAACATCCGTAAATCCTGTGAAAAATTGTCAAAGACTGAACTCATTTCAGATCAAAAAGACAGGTTAGCAAATAGAACAAATGTGTATAGCAAAGGCATCAAATTCTGAACATAAAAATGCGAAGCGATAGAAGTAAGCAGTGAGTAGACTTGCTTTTCATTGCAAAAATAATTTTCTTAGCTTAAAATAAAATTTTTACATTTTTAACCTCCACAGACGTCGGAGCTCCGCAGAGCTCCGGAGCTCCGACAGCCCGCTCCGGCCGGAGCTCCGGAGCTGGCAAATGTTTCAGCGCACATCACTAATTACTACAGAACACACATAATAGTTTACTGGCCGCCGTGGCTTAAGCCTAGCGGTACACTTCCACAGTTACAGTGATCTGAAATGACTGTAAAGTAGTATTACTACAGAACACACATAATAGTTTAGTGGCCGCCGTGGCTTAAGCCTAGCGGTACACTTCCACAGTTACAGTGATCTGAAATGACAGTACCGTACAGTACAGTATTACAACAGAACACACATAATAGTACACTTCCATAGTTACAGTGATCAGAAATGACAGTACAGTACAGTACAGTATTACTACAGAACAACATAGTCTAGTGGCCGCGTGGCTTAAGCTAGCGGTACCCCAAGTTACAGTGATCTGAGATGACAGTACCGTACAGTACAGTATTACAACAGACACATAATATTACACTTCCACAGTTACAGTGATCAGAAATGACAGTACAGTACAGTACAGTATTACTACAGAACACACAATAGTTTAGTGGCCGCCGTGGCTTAAGCCTAGCGGTACACTCCCACAGTTACAGTGATCTGAAATGACTGTACAGTACAGTATTACTGCAGAACACACATAATAGTTTAGTGGCCGCCGTGGCTTAAGCCTAGCGGTACACTTCCACAGTTACAGTGATCTGAAATGACAGTACCGTACAGTACAGTATTACAACAGAACACACATAATAGCACACTTCCACAGTTACAGTGATCAGAAATGACAGTACAGTACAGTACAGTATTACTACAGAACACACAATAGTTTAGTGGCCGCCGTGGCTTAAGCCTAGCGGTACACTCCCACAGTTACAGTGATCTGAAATGACAGTACCGTACAGTACAGTATTACAACAGAACACACATAATAGTACACTTCCACAGTTACAGTGATCAGAAATGACAGTACAGTACAGTACAGTATTACTACAGAACACATAATAGTTTAGTGGCCGCCGTGGCTTAAGCCTAGCGGTACACTCCCACAGTTACAGTGATCTGAAATGACTGTACAGTACAGTATTACTACAGAACACACATAATAGTTTAGTGGCCGCCGTGGCTTAAGCCTAGCGGTACACTTCCACAGTTACAGTGATCTGAAATGACTGTACAGTACAGTACAGTCTTACTACAGAACACACATATTAGTTTAGTGGCCGCCGTGGCTTAAGCCTAGCGGTACACTTCCACAGTTACAGTGATCTGAAATGACAGTACAGTACAGTATTACTACAGAACACACACAATACGTAGTTTAGTGGCCGCCGTGGCCTTAGCCTAGCGGTACCCTTCCACAGTTACAGTGATCTGAAATGACAGTACAGTACAGTACAGCATTACTACAGAACACACATAATAGTGTAGTGGCACCGCCGTGGCTTAGACCTAGCAGTACCACATATAAAAATGCTACGTCGTTTAATAATGTAATACTTTTGTATACCGTCTTAAACTTGCACTTTTATGCAGGCGCTTGCAAGATTAATGAAAGACCTATCTGCAACTACGTACTACTCAGCAAAGCGATCTCAAGTTAGGGTTTCGAGTGGACCAAAATCACTCCCCATATAACTGACTGAATGTTCCAGAAACCAACATGGGCCAAATTGAGTGCTTTGTGCTTCAGCTGAGATAGCAGCGTTTTGGCCACTTGTTCAGATTGACACTTGGAAACCCTGCCCGGAACGAAGGTCAATCTTGGGTGTGGCTGAACCGGAACTTCGACTGAATCTCATCCGAACGATGGATGTCTACTCCTTAATACTCCAGACCGTATGGACAGTGGGACGATGTGCTCAGGTGGATCCCCGATCGCTCTAGACGGTGCCCTGCATCGGATGTCCTCGTTCGATTGAAGCACGGGCAGCGAAACGTTACAGTCTGGAAAGAGTTGTCTTCACACTGTTTGAGTCTAACACTTCCCGTTGGTTCTTCAGACAATCTCAGTTATGAGAACCGTAGCCACACGTCGTGGGCACGACTTACAAACCCTATATATATATAACAGGAAACGAATGAATGTGTAGAGGTATATACATCCTCGTAATTGTTGTGAGCTATAAGCTACTGTTACCAAAAATCATCGAGTAACTTGTATATAAATCCGTTGGTTTCAAATATTTATTTTGAAATACGTAACGGCTCAGAACTTCTGACGGTGTGCCGTACATAATATTTCAGGGGACGTAAAACCTCAGTATTAGCTAATACTAGGTAATAGTGTCTGTGTTTGTTATATCTTCGATTCATTTTGCATGTTGTAATTACTGTTTTACTGTTGCTTATTGCAAAGCCTACAACAAGATTGTGACAATATTCAGAATTCCACCTTTTCAGGTTGAATTACCTAGAACTTTCACTAGATGTTTCAATTTCCGAACAAGTGGTAGTTCGATTTCGGCTAGGGAAAGTTTTCTTCGGCTGGGAACAGAGGCAGGACTATTGTAGCAGTCTTAGCTGCTTTCATAAGAATTGATGAAAGTTAAAAGTGCCTCCAAAACTAATGACCGGGTGACTTTTTCAGTTTAAGATTTAGCTACCGCCAAAGGCCACTGTTAGTTAGGAGTGTCTCACATACATCTATCTATTTGGAAGTAGCTCGCTAGCAACAGTTTCGGTAAATTCTAGTAGTAGCTAACTATATATGCTTGATAGCTACAAAACTATTACAAAGGACAATTAGTTACAAGCGGACTTCATCTTAAATGTTACTAAATATCAGCGATTCACGTTAACGGCGAAAGTTGTAACTATGTAGCGTTATAATCTATGCAGTCCTGCTGCTCGGGAATGTGGTTCAGTTGCAGGGCGTTTTAGAAGAGATCCAAAGATCGGTTCGATCCCCGCCCGCCCTGGATGCTTTTCTTCACATTTTTCACCCCCGATTTCATCATCTTTCACATATCTAAGTCAATTGTTTCAAACTAAACACTCACGCACTCGCTCATGAGTCTTCAAACCGTTGGTGAAATTAATTTATTAATTAATTATATAATTAGCATTCGTTCAACATTTATATATCTAATGTTCAGTAGAAATATCACCCCCCCCCCATTTCTGCAGTCGTCTCCATAATTAAAAGTTTTAAAAGTTACAGAAACAAAAAGTATATATGGGTAGGTTTAAAAAAAAGTAGTCGGCATTCAAGTAGCTTTCACCTTAGGTATACTCATTAAACAAACACATATAAATTCGTGGGAAAATTCAAAATCGTAGGTATACAAAAGTTAGTTGTGATGTTTAAGAATAAGAATATAAATAAATATATATATATATATATATATACATACATATTATGAAAAAATATTACAAAACATTGCAAGTAAATCGCTAAATCTGTAAGCCGAACTAGATTAGCGGCCTTTGAGTTATTTTGTCTGCTCATGTAAAGATGAAAGTGGAATCCAGTAAGAAATAGGTTCTCAATTGTTGATTGTATCCACCACGAGGTATGACTAACTGTATACGGTGTGAACTTTTCTATCAGACACCTCAAGTGTCTTGAAATATTTATAGTGCTTATATCTGTATCACATTCCTTCAATCTGTAGCAGACAACCGAGATGCACCGGTTAGGGTCTTCTTCGCTTTTCTCAGAAATTTGGCTGAGATTAGTACGTGTGTATACGACAAACAAAATTCATAATATGGGTATCAATCGAAAGCTGAGGCCAAGACGAACAACTTCTGTATTTACTTACTCATTTAATTTTATGCTGAACTGTATATGAAATCATTCGTGATAGGCAGGCGCGAATAAGTGATAGGCGCGTGATAAGCCAGGGGGGGGGGAGTGGGGGAGTTCCCCCGAGTCTCCAAGTCCTCTTCCAAGCACAATTAAAATCACAAAAATTAGGTACACTGAA
Organism: Trissonchulus latispiculum; assembly: GCA_030248195.1. Taxonomy (NCBI): domain Eukaryota; kingdom Metazoa; phylum Nematoda; class Enoplea; order Enoplida; family Ironidae; genus Trissonchulus; species Trissonchulus latispiculum. The sequence continues at coordinate 31,851 of JASAND010028633.1, forward strand.
GGACTTGGAACCATAAATTATAACCGATCTAATACATAAATAGCCAGACCTAAATTTTGACATACATATTACACACTGTCAAGTTTCTGTTGTTTCAGTTCAGAAATTTCAGTTAAATAATTTTGAACAAACTCTTTGCATATGCACATGGACAGCAACCACTTTGTACAGCTCGGTGCGGTTAGCACCCAACCTTCTGCACCCACCGAATTAAATTTCAAAGTGCTGGATCTAGTTCTTGGTGTACAGTTAGTGCTATTTGGTGCTGATAGTGCTAGGCTCTAAACCCTCTTTGTCGTTCTCTATAGTCATTTAAAGTTTCGGGCCCAAAACTTTGAGCGACTATACAGAACGATGGAAATAGTTCAGAGGCTAGCACTATTAGCACTGTCTTCGAGAACTATCCGCATCGCCAAAAACAAGACCTAGCACTATCAAGTTTAACTTGGTGGGTGCGGAAGGTGGGTACTAATTGGCACTTAGGTACCTTGTACATTCCTGAGAAGTTATGAAGACGAATGCAATTGCAATTGCAATGCAATGCAATGCAATCAATGCAAAATGCAATGGATAAAGTTATCTTAACGTTATTTTTGTCGTACACTTATTGTGTGTGAAAATTAGCGAAAAAGTGTGCGAATATTTGAAAAATAGAATTTAAACAAAAGCGCCTCTACCTATTAAATGGAGACCACAGAATCATCATTAACAAAAATCTGATACAAACGATTGCCCCCACAAATTTCAGAATCCACTTTGGAAAAGAACAAGTATTATCAGTCATGTCACGATAAAAATAAAATCCCAAAACCCCGGTCGAAGAAAATTATCAATTTTTTCATGCGATTGTATCCAGTACTAGGTATGACTACTCGTAGAGGATCCTTTCTCAAGTGCAATCATGCTAAATTTATGACATGCATATAATTTTTCACATCCTAAAATGAAAGAACGAACGAAACTAAGATGTGCAACTACAGCACCTGCGACCAGAAAAAATTAAGTTTCTAGCAAATAATCGAGCTTTACCGGGAGGTAATTCAGGTACTTCTCAGAACAGACTAAAATTTGTATATATATGGGCACTACAACACTCATCGTCGGGTATAAATAGAAAGCGATTGGCGAATGTAGCAAGTTTTATAGTAAGAACTAAGAAGCAAGTCCAGACAACACAAATAATTCCTGAAGCCAACAGCTATCTAGACCAGACAAATGATTAAATTTCTGAGAAAAGCTAAGAACCCCAGGCAATAAATGCAAAACCATCTGTTACGGACAAAATCTATTAGAAAAATTAAGAACCCCTAAACCCCTAGCACCCCAAGATTAGACGGTTGTTGTAACGGATCCAGTATCTTAAAAAATAAAGAACCCCGAGACCCCGTAAAACCCCACAAAAATGCTTCAAAAAAACAGCTGAGCGAAAAATCAGCAAAAGGTAAACTTTACTTGGGCCGATTAGAGGGTAACTTTAAGTGTCTAATTTCCTATAAAACTTTTGATTTAATCCACTGCCAGCTTCGATGCTGCGTATATACGCATCTGCGCAGCTTCATAAGCAAAGAAATGATATCATGCACCACCGAAGACCCTGTTACTGTCTTCTCAGATGAACCCGCAAACAATAGTATTAGGCTCGTGACCTTTCTGGAGTTCAAATATCAATCAATCAATCAATCAATCAATCAATCAATCAATCAATCAATCAATCAATCAATCAATCAATCATTCAATCACATCAATGTACTACTACTTAGTGTTGCACTAGATTCATAAAGGTATATATAAGTTTAGCAGCTGACCGATTAACTCTATATTGTAAAAGCCACATAATATATGGTGCCCTACAGTAACGCTAGGCCCTACTGCAACAATTAGACTCGCTATAGAATTCAGTTTCAGTAAAAGTATGAATTGCAGAAGCATGTGCAGTCTATATATACAAAAGAAGTCCGTTGTAAACTCGCATACTAAAGTTGACTAAAATAAAGGATTAAAGCAATAAACCTACTATGGCTTAGGCAAAAGAAACTCTAAGAATAAATCTGAAATTCTCAAAAATCTATGTCTATGGCAGATGAACAAAGGGTCAAACAAATAAAGGGTCTGAATGCTTAAAGTCCAAAACTGAAGACATGTTCTAAATTCACAATTCAAATTTAATTCAAGCTACTTCTAAAGTACCCTTTAGCATTAATTAAATTATTATTTTAATGTAGCATTTTGGGCAGTTTCAAATAAAATGACTGAATAATATAACCCCCATGAGTAGTAATAATCCCATGAAAATAAAAACTTCAAGAAAATCAAGAATCAAGAAAAGACCGCACAAGAAATATATATTTTGGGATGGACTAAGGACTACGTGTCGGATGCCCGAAAAACTTTAATTCAGACTAAGATTTAATCCACAGCCAGTTTTGATGCTGATTGCGCATCCGTGCGGCCTTAGAAACAAGGAAATAAAGTCGTGCACCACCGAAGACCCGAAAATTTCTGTCTTCACAAAGATTTAAACAAACGAATAGTGCTAGCTTAGCTACTGTATACAGTTGATTCAAGTTTGTTGAAGTTCAGGTAGCAGTCAATAAATCAATCAATTAATCACATTAATCATTAATTAGCCGACTTAGGTACAGCGTTGCACAAGATTTCACAAAGACTATAGGTAGGTAGACTATTTCATATAGGATAAAATCTTAGCCGAGGATCGGTTAGCTCATATCAGCTCAGATCTACTCAAAGCTAGACTAGCAAGAGAAAATCGATGAGTAAAGTACTGAATTGCAGAAGTACAAGCAGTCAATTGTAACCGATGTCTGTTTTCATGAACATTCAATTGCAAGGTTGACTAGAATAAAAGGCTAATTTAAATAAATCGACAATAGAAAATAAAAAATAAACTAGAACTATATAAATCTGAAATTCTTTAGAATTTGATGTCCAGAGCACATGGATAAAGGGTCAATTCAGGTTTAAATCCAAAACAAAGTACAACCTAAATTTTTCATCTTCATCTTGTAACATTTTCTGTTTCATGATTTAAAGATAAAATGGACTAAATCGATCGATTAATTGGCTCCCAAGGCTGTCAACGGTACGATACGCCAGTTTCTGAGCAAAAGTCTTTTTATTAAAATTCAAAAATATAGAAAGAAAATCATTGTAAAGAAATCTTTACATTTCCTTAATTTTCTTTAAAATTCTTCAAATTTCTTTAATCTTTAACCTTTAAAAAGAAATCATTGTAAAGACAGTCTTTTGACTCTAGATAATAATTATGCTGATTAAAATGTAACATTTGAGGCAATTTCAGGTGACATGCAGTACGTGACCGTCTCCAATCGAGAAATTCAAAATATCCTATATCATGTTTTATTAATGCCAGCAGACCATAGAAAAATGTTTTTGATTTCACGACTCCTGCTTCATAGGATCACATTAATTATGTGCAATTTGCAACAACTTTTAAAATACCCCGTGAAAATAGTAAAAATTTCCAAAAATTTGCTGCTTAGAAGTTAGTACACTGCAAGCAGAGAGAAGCAAAGTCAGAGTTCAAGCAGAAAATTCCACACAAAACAGTAAATAATAGGACAACCCAAAGTTTTCACAGATAAACAAGCGACATAACTACAACCAAACCAAAAAGGGGATCAAATCAGAAACAGGTGGGACCGGGACCTACAGATAAACAAGAGATATTATATACTACAAAAAAACCATAAAATACCATCAAACCAAAAAAGGGAGTTGGTGTACCAAAAACAGACGGGACCAAAAGAAGCACAGATCACACAGGAAATCCAATCGTTAGCCAAATCTAAATCTTCTTCACGATGGAACCTAAAGCAACAAAAATTACATGCATTTCAACAAGTGTTTGCCCAAAACCGATGATGCTGAGGTGCCTGGAACGTCAAACTGCGATCTAAGCACTCCCAGTTACTGTCAAAAGCTCCTGTTAACGGTAGCAACAAATAAAACCATCTGAGTCAAGGAGAAACTGAGTGAAAACAAACTGCTACTGGACTACAAAAAGTAGCTCCCCAACTTTGGCTGGGGTACGCATCCTCATTTGGCGGGCCTGAATATCAACTTTCGGCCGAGCCTGGCCGGCAGAACAAATTCAACCAGAGCCCGTAATAACTTTCAATAAAGTATATACTGATGTATGCTCCGCGTAAACGTTAGAAATCAAGTCTTTCCTTTGAGATAATGCATACTACAAACTTTTATGAAAACTTAAAGACAACATTATTTAGTTCACCTTACTAAATAAAAGCCAGCAGCGAACAGGACGGAGCAGAAATCAGTTTACAGGCGATGCCTAAAACAGAACATAATACCAAGAGTAAGCAAGTAAGCAAGTAATTAAGTGAGTAAGCAAGAAAGATTGATAAGCCAGCCTGATATGGGAGTTCAGCTGAAGGCCCGGTGGTTAGTGGTAGCATGCCTGCCTCCGGAGCAGAAGGGTCGTGGTTCGAACCCCGGCAGGGCCAATTCTTTACTTTCAATTCTGAATGAAAAAGCTGAACCTCCCGGTTAGGTCCTGGTTTCGTGGGTATAATGGTGCCTGACGCCTTCTGTATGGGTTATCTCCTGCGTTTTTTCTACCACCAGCATTGGTAGAGGCGCGGAATGTGGCGAAACTGCCTTTAGACCCGGGTTGGACACCTGTCTGTGGTCCCTAAGTAGTTACTTCTGGTTGGTTGGAACTAAAAGGGTCTATTGGAAGTGAGTCGGGGGAGCACGAAAACGCTGACGTGCCCGACATCAAATTCAATGTCCAGTGAGGTGACTGGTCCCCGTGACCGCCGCCACTAAGACTGGGACCGGGAGCCAAAGTCGGGCCGTCCCAGGTAGGGCACAGCAAAAGCTTTGTCATGGCCTGGTCCAGGCCCAAAACCACGATGGCACGTACACGACCCGTGGACAACAATGTAGTTGGTTGTACCAAGAGTACATAATACATAAGAGTATGACAGCAGACATACTCTATGTACTATCAGCTCGTTACATCCTCTGCACGCTATCGGCCTACCCCCCCATAAATTGTCAAAGAAATTCGCCCGCTATGTTTACATGCAACAGACGCACGTTGAACCAACTGACTAGTTGTGTTTTCGTTCTAAAGCGTGCAAGCATAGCGCTCGAATTTGCTTTGATAAGGGGGGTCTGATTTAGGGGGGGGGCTGGGGTTTTTCTAGGCAAAAATAAGTGGGGGGGGGCGAGTGGGGGGACGCCCCCCCCACTAGTGGGGGGGAGGTCCAAAAGTGGGGGGGGGGAATAAAATGGGCTAAAAATGCCAAAAATACAGTATAAAAAGCCTGTGTTCTACATATACTGCTATAACTAAGCTTACAAGTGCCTCAAAAATTGAGTTTTACCACCAAAATAGACCATTTTTGACGAAAAAATTCCGGCGAAACCGGAAAATTTTTGAAAATTTTGACCAAAAATCCTAAGAATTTGACATTTTCTGGGCACTCTAGGTTGAGTGGGGGGGGAAGTCCAAAAAAGTGGGGGGGACGAGTGTGGGGGGAGAAGGGGTCTAGTGGGGGGGGAACCCAAAAACGGGGGGGGGGCGCCCCCCCACTCCCCCAGTAAAAAAACCCCAGGGGGGGGGGGTAAGCCGATAGCATGCAGAGGATGTAGCGAGCTGATAATACATAGTGTATGACGCTTGTCATACTCTTTATGTATTATGTACTCTTGGTTGTACTCTCAAAAGAAAAAAGTTGGGTATATCCTAGAAAGTTATTCAAGGAAAAACTATCCAAGGAGAAAAACCACATACTTCTTCGATCGATGAATCCGCATGCCCTTGCGGGTACCGAATTCCACCCCGCAGACAGTGCAGGCATGAGGTCCATTTGCATGAGGAGGTGGCGGCGGTTGCTGTGCTGCTCCTCCCCGATGCATCCGTGCTTGATGAATGTGGAGGCCCATCTCACTGGCGAAAGCTCGAACGCATCCAGCCTCTGGGCAGACTGAAACAAGAAAGTTGGGTATACAATAAGTTGTAATCAAAAAGTAGATGTAAGTAGTGACAAAACTAAGTTCATCCTACATGTGTGAAAGAGACAACAAATATAGATGCGTGAGCAGTCAAGTAAAAAATTAATGCAGAAATACAAGAAATCAAACTGAACACACTTCAGGACAGCATCATCTCAAGAATGTTTTAAATTAAGCTTGCGTTTAAGTGAACGAAATGTCATCTATTATAGCCTACACCGCAGCTATATATACTTCTTTGGCGTACAAGAGCACTGCTATTTAAGTCAAAATCGCACCAAACACCAAAGTGTATTTATAGCTTTATGAATTAATCTAAGCTTGTATAATAAGGACCGAAGGAAGAGCAAGTTTTTGAGCCATCATCAAAATAGTTAAACAAGCAAGACAGACTAATCAAATAAATACTAGACTTACAAAATTGTCCTTCATAATAAGGGCGCGGAATTACCCGGAGTGGCATCGAATCTTGGGCCTAAAAAAGTAGCATGGATATTCAGGATACTGACTACATAAAGTAGAGTGAAGATTTAAATTAACTCAACATATCAAAAATGCAAACTAAATGCAAATGGATAATCGATTGCAGTGATGTTTTATTTTATTTTATATTCTGTATTCTATTCCTTTGGAGTCCAGATCAAGTAAACTGGAACGTTTTAGAAATAAAACAAATAAGAAAAATGCTCCTCCGGAGCATGAAAAAGTAATATGGGTGATGCTGATGTTGTAGAATTAAGAGAGGACTCGTCTTAAAAATGCTTAATATGGGGACTGCGTTCAAAAAGAGAAGAGGACTAGGTAGTGGGAGAATTAATCTGGGCACAGCTTCGCCGAGCAACCCATATTCGCGGGCTTACGCCGCTACGGGTCAGGGGTAAAACCCTCCGACGTCAGTATGTTCATAATTTTCAGCGACCCCGATTTACTGTGGATACCCCTAAAAGGCCAAAAAACGCCATTTTCAATGACTTTTAGGCCACTTCTAGTGAAAACGAAACTTAGATATTTTTCGTCCAAACAGGCCAAAAATGCAAAGTTTAGGCCCATCTAGAAACCTTTCGCCTAAACAGGCCAAAAAATGCAAAGTTTGGGTCCGTCTCCTGAAAGCTACAGAGCTAAATTCAAAAAATCCCCCTCGTCATATTGCCCGCAAAGTCCGCAATATTCCAATAAAACAAACCAAACCGATTTAGCTGCCAGCCTGTGAAAAAATCGGGCACAACCGAAGTACCAGAATAGCGAAAGTCCGACCTTAGAGCCTTGGCAGAGCCAAAATTGGCAGCGTGCCAAAATGACCAAAAATAATAAACTTAATAGAGATATGTACCGGGTATTATTTGGTTAGAATGGTTTCGTGGCAATTTGGCTTGCAAAAAAGGCTGCATGGGAGGACACTGCCTACCAACACAGTAGTATTGGACCAAAATGCCCATATCGTTTCGACACTGCGCTGACCAATGCACTTCCGGAAAGCGTTATTAACCGAGAAAAACAAACGTATAGTAACTCTCGCCTAGTGGAAAAAATGTAGTTCCGAATTCTAACCAAAAGTATGGTGATACTTGTAGTACTACTCGAGTACTTTGCGAAGATAACCTTTTTACCCCTCCCGGACCCCTAATTAGCTGGCACCAAGCCAACACGGTCTCCAGGGGGTCGCGCAGATCCCCTTATACCCATACATAATACAAAAAACCAGGAAACAAATTTTGTCACTAACCCGAAGTTTCGCAATCCCTGCATCGTCCAACGATGTTCCTGAAACAACAACGTTCAGTTAATCAAATTAAATATTAAGACTGATTTACATTATTAATTATAGATATTGATCGACAATCTTAGCGTATCTGCCTGGCTGTCTCAGTCAATCTCTCTCTAAGTGCTAATTTGCAAACCGGGCAGCTGTTACTGACAATTATTGGTTTCTCACCAGGACTGTTTTGTCGTCTTTATATTGATTTGTCACCATTAGTTACTAACGCTCAAGGACGCGTGTCGACACTCGTGGCCTTTCAGCTTCATATTTTGACGGATTTACGCTCACAGACGCCTGATGCAGACGCGCGTTTAAGTTTGGATGATGGCGTCTGCGACTACGCAATCGGCATTATTTCTACAAGGCACATGAGTACTAAAAAGTTTTATATTAATTCTGGAACAAACATAAGGGCAAATGTATCAACGAGTAAAGGGTACCTCCCTCCCCGGAAAATATCAACTTCTAGGGTGGCGGTGCTCATCCCAGGATATGCACTAGGAGTGTCATCTCTAAAGATGATGTCACTTATTATGGGTACCTACAACCAAATAAAATACATAAGAAAGATCTCTGTTATCACTGTATTATGCTATGTTCGCACGGCTGACCCCCTACAACGCATAAAAGCCATCAGGAAAATGGGATTTTTTAATGGGAGGGAGTTCGTTTTTCACACTCCCAGAGTTTTCAAAGGCAGCACCGAGCCACTTTAGATGAAGCATTTCATGAACTCGTAGAACATGGGACAATTAAGTCAAAGTTATGCTGACCCCTAAACCACCCACCCAACCCCCATTCCCAGATGGGGTCCGGAATAGATCGAAGTTTTCCTAAAACAAGAAAAAACCAATCATGAAACAGAACACGGTGCAACTTGCCTCCTCTCCAGTTCAGGCAAATCAGGTCCTCCTTTTTCAGAGGCCGACGCTTCGGTGGACCTCGAGGAGCAGGTTTTCGAGGATCCAGAGGAACCGGGAGAGCTCCATCCTGTTCCGGCTCCACCTCCTGGACCACCTGTTCTTCCTGTGGCGCCGCCTGGACCTCTTGCTCCAGTTCACGGATCCGGGCCAGCACCAGTTGCTGCAGTGGAGATGGTCCAACCCTTGGCCGCTAAAACAACAAAAACATAGCAAAATAACAAAGTTGTTCTGGTGAAAAGACAAGTACCAGAACGCACCTTTCCACACAATTTGTTACTGTTCCAGGTTGGAAGGGAACTGAAGCACATCGGTTCAGACATAGAAAAATTCTGACTCATAACAAAAAGGAAATTGTACCCTGTTTCTAGCGAAATACAAAATAATTGTTGCCGCCATCGCTGCTGAATTCTTGAATCTAAAGTTGTGAAAACCACAGGAAAGGCGTGAAAGGTTTAGACCAGCATACGTTCAATAATTTTTCTTAAACCAAAAATTCAGAAGACCCAGAAGAAAGATCCAAAAACTAATTGCAATTTCAAAATGTGTTCTAACTTTGGATTGGGACGGTGCCTGGCCTGTCTGTTTCCGGCGTCGAACCGGGGCATTGCTGGGTCCGGCCACTTCTCCATCATCAATTCGAACAGCCTAGAACAGCAAAAAGTCAACAAACAATTAGTTTTAGTTTCCCAATTTACCTAAGCTTAATTCCACCGCCACATCAGATCAGAGAAACTAAGACCAGAAACAGCAGCAACGTCAAACCAAGTCTTAGGTATCACGTATTAATACCTTTAAATTATTAAGAAAACATCAAACACCTCAAAGTCAAGTGGAGTTTGGTGACTTAAATGATGGTCAGTCCACACAGCTCCGATTTTGCTCATTTTCACATATTTTGTAGTCCCAATGGGATCTCGAACCAACACAAGAGCTTCTGCGATTTATCACTTCGATCGCTCTGTCATCTGAGCTAGCGAGACTTCGACATGGTTGCACCATAGCTAAATGAAAAAGTTAGGTTAAAAAGTTTAATAATATGTAAGCACACAGAGCTGACGAAAAGCTGAATTGAAAAACAGACTTCGGATTCGTGTTCTGCAACACCGAAAACACCTGTATAGAATTTTTGAACAAAATCGGAGGCAAAAGTTTTTTGGCCCCCTTTGGTAGGAATAGAAAAAAAATCAAATTTCGCGAAATCAAAAAATCTTATGATTTTGAAGTCAGCGTAGTCGAAAACATCCACATGCCAAACTTCAGTGCATTTGGTCAAGTTCTGCGAAATCTGAGCATTGGAGGAGGCCCTGAATGATCCGACTACATCAGCATTCATTCATGAACGGACAAACTCAGAAGACAATAACTGATGTTAGGTACAGAATATCTTTCTTACTCTTGTCGATTGACATTCCGAATTTTGATTCTCAGCAGATGGGGTTCCTGAAGCTTCAGTCTGAGCAGGACGTACATCCGAAGTAGAGGGATCATCATCATTGGAACACAAGGCTTTCCGGAATTCTGAAATAATCAATCAATCAATTAATTAGATAGTGCTAATTAGCTTTAATTAATAGCAATTAGTCACAAAACAAATTTATACTGATGCAGGTTCGAAGTTTCCAGCAGACACAGCGCTTTCAGGTTAACGCGGGGAGCCTGGGGAGTCCAAGCCCCCTCCTCCCAGCCCGGACAAGGAGCAAGTACCGCCATCGGGGACATGGGGCAAGGAAAAATGGCCAAAGGAGTAAGCAAAAATCGCTGAAAAAATTAGTTTTTTATTTTTGAAATTTTTTCTAAAAATTGAAGATTCTGATGCAAATTTTGAAAAAATGCTAATTTTAATAAAATTTGCGCTAATTTTCCGAAACGCTCATTCAATATATTCTTAAGTATATATGGCCCTTGGAAATTTCAGTTAAAGATGCACGCCTTCCTCAAAATTTTCTTGGGACAAACCTTCCCAGGACCCGCCTATGAGCGCTTCCTCAGAATAAGTTTCCAAGATTAAGATTAGCATTCATTGGCTTTCAGCAGTCCACTGAGCGCCTGTGATTCGCCTCAGTTTAGTAGAATCACGAAATCAGGAAATCGCGGATCGGATTGGAGCCGCGCCAGGTGCCCAATTATTTCAGGACCTTCCTTGGTACTATGCAACACTTTCTTTTACTATTTTGTTACATAAGCATTGTGTCACATTTAGTCACATTCATCTCTTAGACACCGATCCGGTAAATGGGGCGGTACGGTGCGACGATAGCAGAAGAAGTCATCCCAGCTAGCTATTTAGTCAAACTCAGAAGACAGCATTATTACAAAGATGAGCTTTGATTTTATTTTTAATTCAAATTTATCCTTAACTTTTACATTATTGTATAAATGTGGTCTGTACCTGCACCGCTTGTTCCACGGGGATAGGGACGGGTGCCGCGTCGGCGAGTCGTGAAACGAGCATGTGGCTAAAACAAGCAAGCAATACAAATAACAAAAAGGTAACAGAAATACGGTAAAATGAAATGAAGGGATAAATAGCCCCAAGAAAACATTATGTTATTTAGTTTTGGCTCAGTCTTAATGCAACGTCATCAAACAAATTCCTCTCAACCCCAATTAATCTCAGGGAATTGCTCGATAGAGGTAGAAAATTTAATCTTTATCTGGGCATCTGGTAAAAACTTAAATTGCTTAGAAGAAAATAAATTTAAAACAAAAATTGGTAAAACAAAAATTGCTTACACTTCCAGAATGAGAAGTACGGGAACCCACTTGGAGCGGAGACTGAGAGTTATCGGATGGCGTTGGTGGATCGAAACTGGGTGATTCTGCTGATCCGGACAAAACTGAACCAGACGAACCTAAACAAAAGAAATACATAGTCCGTCCAAATAAACGGAAAATTTGGTCAACCCTTTCTTGGATTCAACTGGCGATTGGGGGCCCACTACAGAAACGGCTAAAGGTAAGAAGGAACAGGAAGAAAGTCTCCAAACTGTAAAATGTCAAGTGACCAGAAAAACAGAGTTTTGAGGGCAAATTTTTAAAAAATTTCCGGCTTCGACGGATTTTTAAGCATTTTTAGCAATTGTAAGGATAAATTTAAGTTAAAAATGACCTGGGGGACGCATTTCTGACCCCCCAGACTTCCCAGAAATTTTAACCTGGGAAAAAGCCAGCCCCCCCCCCCAATAAATTTCGGCCTAAAAATAAGCCCTACAACGAGTAATCAGTAGTTCACATATCTACAGTCGACCTTGTCCCGGATGAATACATGGAAATTAGAAGCAAACAAGACTATCTTTGAAAAGATAAGTATATCCTAACCCCAACCTAAGACACGCATATATCCTAACCCATGTAGCTCACGAGTATCAACAAGTTGAGGCGGTTTCATTAATAAATTTACAATTCAATTTACAATAATATTAATGTTAAGTTATATTGACAACTCATTTGACAATAAAACTCTAATCAGGCTAATTAATTAACTGACCATGACTTCTTGAAGTCTGACGAGCCGCTGAGAGGTTTCGTTTACCAACAGCACTCTTTGTCTGAGAAGGTTGATCTTGGGGCTCCTGCTGTTCCAACTAAAAAAGTAAAATGAATACATCCTAGTTAATTACATTAATACAATAACAATACACAGCAAAATATAATCGACAAAAAGCACACATTAGCTAGACAGGGTATATACCTATAATATGGGTTATGAACCCTTCCTAACCAAAATAGGCGAACCTGCACAAATATTCGAAAACTGGTTAGCTCCAATATACCAGTGTAGAATTACAAAATTAAGTCGCATCAAGAAATTCTATAGAATATTAATTAATTAATTAAATAAAAATTAAATTTTAATTACCGGAGTGCTGACCAATGGCGGAGTCTTGATTTTCAAAGGTGGTGAACAAACAGTCCGCTCTGAAAACAAAAATTCTACAATTTATGCTGGCCATATTATATATATGTATAGACACATAAATCGGAATGAATATATTAACAGAACAAAACGATTATTAATCACTAAATAAAATTATTTTAATTATTATTTTATATTATTACAATAATAATGTTTGGTATTGGTCAGATTTATAGTCTACAAAAACATTGTATTTATTTGGAAATCAAATTTGTGAATGAGAGACCTTTTCTCGGAGCCATTATTGGAGAGCGTGAACGCCCACGTCGAGATTGATTCCCATCCGGAGTTTGTGGCGGAACTGCGGAAGCAGGTGGTCGTGGCTTCTAAAATACAAGAAAATATACAAATTACGAAAAACAAAATATTATAATCTATATTTGCAATTCAACTCGTCCTTCAATTAAAGCAATCGTTGTTCGCATCGGCTCAGTTTCATTCCAATGGCAACGACGTCAGACTTTCTGTAAAAACTCAGCCTAGTAATAAGATCCATAGTAGTAATATCATCCACTACCGCAAAGAAAGAGTCTTACTACCGTACTACCGCGGCACTACCCTCCCCCACCAATGGGGCAGAGGGTTTCTGCATTCTGATTGGCTGTCGGCGGACCCATCCCCCTCAAAAGGGGGACCTCAGCCATTCTCAGCCGTTGCTCGATGCTTACTCTTCTTTTCAATAATAGTGCAATTATGCAATCTTAGTATCCCCCAATTAGGAGTGACAGTTACGTACTATCGGCGTTCGTCACAAACATGGACCACTGAGAGCTGAGCATTAAAGCCAAGATGCCCGAAACCGTTTATGCTACACAATCAGCATTAATTCTTGGGCCATAGAAAGAATCTGCCTAACATTATAGCGGACATTATGGCGGAAATAGCACTAGAACACCCGAAAAGTAAGCACTTCAGATGGGAATCGAACCCACAACCTTCGGTTGGCTAGTCTACGCTCTACCAATTCAGTCACACTGAGTGCCCACCATTCAACCCATCACAGAAGCCCACTTTTTATCCCCATTATTCAATTATCATTTATCATTTCACAGGCACAGTAAATGTCTCCTGACCCAATCCAATTAATGTTAATGTTAGTATTAAACCACACTGTAGGATTGAAAGTGTTATATATATACATTCAGTTATCTTTTCTTACTTCTGGAATTGGAGCGCCGCAAACCGTATCCGCCTGGGACGCTGAATCGAAGTCAATGCTGGAACAGGACTGCGCTGAAGCTGAAACAAAAATTAGATTAATGTATTAACTTTATAATTAATTCAATTAATTAACATTAAAAATTGTATTAATTGAACGAAGACACAATAAAATTTGGGATGTGGGATAGAGAGGAGAACCAACAATCCGTTTTTGCATTAATTTTGCTTAAAATAACCGATAACAGAATGGTGACTAGAAAAAAGATAATGATCACTAGATTAAGAGCCACTTTATGAGGATGTTCTCCTTTATACAATTCGCTACCCTCTATCTAGTACAGTATAGCTCAAAACAAAGTTAATTTTTTGCGAAGTTCGCAAACTCCGCGAACTTCGCGAAAATAGCGACATTTCGCTAAATTTAGAGAAATTTGTAAAAAATTTAGGGAAGTTCCTTCAAACTTCGCTAAAATTCTTTGCGAACTTCGCTAAAATTTGAGCGAATTTCTCGAAATTGTGCGAAGTTCGCCAAATTTTAGCGAACTTCTAATTCAGATAACTTGAAATTTTGCGAAATGTCGCTAGCTTTGCGAAGTTCTCAGAGGTTGCGAACTTCGCAAAAAATTAACTTTGTTTTGAGCCATACTGTATCTACACTGTTAGACTGAAATTGCGTAGAAATCATCCGGTAAATGTTGACACCATGTTTAATTGGGTCGGATGGACAAGCGGTCAGCCTAGTAAATTGACCAGTTTTTGAGGCCAATATAAGCTTAAACTTAATTAGCCCTATAACTCAACACTAATTTAAAGTCATCAGCTAGAACTTAATCAACATGTGAAAGGTTGAAATCAGGATTGAAAGATGTCAAGAAAAGTGGCCTGGGCGGTGGATCGAACCCGAGTTGGCTGACACAGAAGCAGGGTTCGCTACCACTCAGCCATATCTACGGACATTGAAACTAATAGTTACAGCGCTAATCTCAACTTTTCAAGTGTAACGTTGATATTTAACAAACACATTGGTCTTACCGAGAACACGATATGAGTTTTTAACTTACGATCGCTAATCTGTGACTGTGAGCGTGACTGAATTACAGGCGGCGCCGATTGCGTAGACTCAATTGACCGTGGCTTGTTAGGCACAGAGGCTTTGGCAACCTAAACAATGAAGACAACAATAAGCTAAACATAGATCTAAGCCAATGGTACACAAAAAAGCAGATCTGAAGTTCAAATCCCGCAGTGTTAATAGTAGAGTTGTTGGCCGGCCGAGGAAAACCCGGCCAGCTCATAGTGCCGCCAATCCGGCCGGCCGCCGGCCAAGACCCGGCCTTCCATCACCCGGCTGGCCGGGTCAGAAACAGCCGGCCGGCAGGTCGGTCTTCAGAACCAGGACAATAGTTGATATTATCTGTTATACATAACCAGGAGTAACTGTATGAATCATTTAATGCTAAAAATTTCGAAAACTACACGAAAAATAGGGCATCCCCCGGCCGGTCGGGTTCACAATGCCGGCCGGCCGGCGGCCGGCCGGGTCAACAAACCGGTCGGGCAACACTAGTTAATAGACACTTCGGCAGAGTTCAAACAATTTCACTTGACATGTGGATATATACTATTATTTGCGGTAATATCTAAGTACATTGTTGGCCGAAAGGGGAAGAGAGGGAGCATGATCAATTTAATTATATAATTAATTATCAATTTTGCATTAATTTCTGAATGTCCAGTCTCAGGACCACAATCTTTGGGAGCACTTACAAGTTTACTTGGAAGGCTTCCGGCATAGAAAGGCAGCGGCGGACTGGCAAGATTTGTGGACGGATCTGAAATTACCAAAAAACCATAATTAAAATCAAATCAAATTCTAACAAAATATGATCAATGATTATGTAAGACCAGTTATAAAGTTACAGATACAGATTTACGCTGGACTGCACCAATAAAGTTTAAGAATAGTAGCAGAATAGCAGACGGTTAACTGCCGATTTCCCATTCAAAAAGCGACTTAGCCTTCTGCTATTCTGCAGCTATTTTGGTGCAGTCCAGTGTTAGTGTTATGTTTATTTCCATGAATTTATCAAACCATCATCTCATCGTTTATGGCATATGTAGGTTCAAAATTTGGTGACAACATCAATTACTTCTGGTATTAAGAAGTCAATCGATCAATCACCTCAAGTAGCAAGCTCTGAACAAGTACCATATAAAAGAGATTTGCTAATGATGCAAATTCAGCCGAAAATTATATCAACAGCTGCAAAAAGGAAAAACTAAGATACCAGTCGAATCATTCATCACTTCCGAAACTGAGGATTCATGTTCTTGAACTTCCGCAGCAGCAGCAGCCTGATCTAGACCTACAACTAAAAAATATTGCATGAATCATAAAACGAAAAATAAAAGTAGACAAGGTACTGGCTTATTTTTACTGGGGGGGGTGGTTGGCCCTCCTCCACTCGACGACCTCCCCCACCATTCGAGCCCCCACCCATAAAAAGCCCCCTATAAATTTTGACCTCCCCCCATAACCCAAAAAATTGTCAAATTTCACTATTTTTACCCTAAAATTTCAAAAAAATTTCCGGCTTCGCCGGATGTTTAACGCAATTTTAGCTATTTTAGCTTAAAAACACCTAAAATTAGTTATTTTTTAAGGACATTTGGCACTTTTCGCACAAAAAACGTTAAAATTTGCAAAATTTTTGTTAAAACTATGCCCCCATTTTTACCGAGCAACTTTGAGCCCCCCCCCTATATCGCCCCCCCCCCCAAAAAAATTTTGGGCCTAAAAATAAGCCGGAGGTATATATAAAAGTGTGGCAGTACTGGTTTTGTCTAATCAAATTTATTTTATTTAATGATGACTTTATCTAATGATGATAATGATGACGGTGATGACGAACATGAGGAATCTTTCAAATGATACCTATTCTGACCAAGCTTTGTACCAAGACCAGTTTATGACTAGTGTACAAAATTTGGATCTTGATGCAAAGAGACACAAAAGATACAGATTTAGATGTATACCTGATGAACTATCTGTTGCAAGAGAAATCGTAGAATCCTGCAGTGAATCATCTGAAACAATAAAATATGTTATGGTATCATCCACAGACTACAGATAATGATACAAGAGTAGAATAATGGCACTCCTTTACAAAAATAGGAAAACATGCTCTCTGTGCTTGTTCGTATCAAGAGAATATAGTCAGAGGGGGGAACATGACGGAAAAAAGGGGAAAAACATGGTCGCCTACTCCCCAACCATAGCAGCTGCAGCTGCCTAGTATAGCCCATTAGAAAGAGCCAGTCTAGAAGTATACCCTACAGTACCAGATTGGTTTCTAAGTTTGATTCTGTAAGTACAGTACTTGACCAAAGTTGACCTCCCAAAATTGGCCAAAATGCTAAGGATTTTCGAAAGTTTGCAAGTCTATCTCTAACCAACTATCAAACTTTGGCTACTATAAATTGGCATGCGGGCATAATTTGACTTGCTCTATCACATGGCAATAGCGGTTTTCCCCTGCGTAGCGGGCAAAAACATGCTGACCAAATTTTAAAATTTTTGCGTATGCTTCAGGAAGGCGTAACTAATGCTTCTATGGCAAAGAGAATGCTTTAAAACCACTAAAAACCTCAAAATATGCCAACTTTGAGCATTTTTGAAGCTTCTAGCTCTAAAATTTGATTTGCAGCATCAACATGCCAGGTGTCATAAGTTTCTATGGTAAAAATAAAAATTTTGAAACAACTTAAAAAATGATGGGATATTGCAATTTTGAACACAACTAACTTGTTTCTAGTGATATTCTGCGTATTATGGCCAGTTCCCAGCAGGTTTCATGCCCAAACAGGTTAGGTACGGCGGATTTAGCATTTTGACCAAAAATCGGGTTTTAAGCTTGCTGTGAGGTTAGAAGGGTGCCTAGGTAGTTTTGCACGCTAAAAACAGCTGAAACAACGCTTTTAAACCACTCTAAAATGGTTGATTGGTAGAAATCCGTGCCATGTTTTTTCCCGCACCATGTTTTTCCCCAATTTGCGGGTAAAAAACATGGACAAATCCTATTACTGCCAAAGCTGAGTGAGGTATAAGAGAAGTTTGAATATACGATTGGATAGGTATTTGCCCACGGTACATAACGGTATTCTCAAACCGATCCGAATCCAAGCGAAGAAAAAGTTGGAGGCTTGCTTCTCTATTCGTGTTTTTCTCCCCCCCCCCCCTGACTATATATATACATGCCGAAAACTCGATGCTTCGACCCTCTCCTGAGAACCAAATTTTTCTAGTCACGGGAGCTATACGTTTGCTTTTCATTTGTTTCTATTATGCCTAAATTTCACTATTGAATTAATCATCAATAAATTAATTATTATAATAGAATAATTCTTAATTGTACAGGCACGTACCAATCAGTTTCCTCAGGGCTTCCTTTAGCTGGCTGTTATCCGGGTAGCGGGCTAAACCTTTCTCCAACATTTGTTTAGCTGTCAGGGGAAAGCCCATTATTAATCGTGTTCGACCATAATCTAGGAACTGCTGAAATGTAACAGCGCATGTTGATAATAATGGTAACAATATTTTAGTGCTTAGTGTTCTTATTCCTTAACATAATCATAGAGTTAGCTGCGACTAATATGTCTGTAGGCTTTCATCTGATCGTTTCGAACGTCAAAACTTGTCCAGAACGTTACTCGGACTCGTTAATGAGCCGGCCAACAACCAATACGATAGCAGAACAGAAAGAGAAGCAGGCATAGGAAAGATTGATAAGTCTGAACTGCGAGATCAGCGGATGGCTCGGTGGTGTAGTGGTTAGCATGTCTGACTTCGAAGCAGTAGGACTGTGGTTCGATTCCCGACCCATCCTTCATTAATTGCGACAAATCATCAATTCCATTTAACCGTTAAAGAAATAGTAGGCTCTATCTAATCAAAGAATGAAATAAAGTTGCACACCAGCGCAAGCAACAGAAAAAATCGAGCACACCTGGCGATAAATAAGTATATACCTCGACCGACATGGACGCCACAGATTCGTTAGCTCGATATTCTGCGGAAGCCGCGCCTCCCAAATCCTGATGTTCACCGGAATGGGAACTTTCTTCAGCTGGGTTAAGGTAAGGGAAAGCATAGGTTGCTGAAACAAAAAATATAGATAATATATTATGTTGGCATCATTGTATAATAGTCGTACTCGATCCAGAATAATCAAAAATCCCATTCCATTTTCATTCAGCAGTGATCTTGTTGCTCCGAAACTTTCAGGCTAGGCCAGCTACTATAGCTTGAGCCACAGGTCGGTATCGTCACTGATAGGTGGAGGTGTGCCCGTACCTTGAAGCGGGCCACCGGGCCCCGTTTTTGGAGCCCGGTCAGGCCGGATCTAATTTCAGCTGAACATTCAAGTTCCAGGAACTGTGATTGCCAAAGGCTAGCAATAGCAATTTATGTCACTCAGTTTTCTGTATGCCGGGAATACACCGGGCTGCCAGGCTTCCAGGCCCCGGACCGGGCTCGGTTGATTCAGAGGGCCTGGGTCAGCCCGGAAAATTTTAAAAACCGTTTTGGCAGTCAGAAAAAGTTCATAAAGTTTGTAGGGGACAAAATCTTGTGCAACAAATTGTCTCAACGACTTGTGAAAGATGAAAATGTTTGATATATACGTGAATTACTGTCAGCTTCAGCTTCAGCTAGTCCAGATTCAGTTTGAGACGATTGAGATGAGGAGGCTGATGAAGACTGAGAAACCTCTGAAACAAAATAATAATAGTTCCAAAAAGTTGCTTAAAATGAGAAATCGCCTAAAATTTCTTCGACACACAGAAACGCCCGGTGCCGTCATTTGGACAAATCTGCCAAATCTTCAATTATTTGATCGATGTTGGACTTGTCAATAAGTCCAGTTATGGGTATCTAGTGTACACACTTAGGGCACCTCAAGAACCGGTATATACCACCGAATTAAAATATAGATATCCCTATAACGCTAACTGCCTTTCCAGGTTACTCGAGTAACGACTGGCAATCTTGGCCATAGGTCGGAAGGTCCTATGATTCGATTCCCGACAAAATCAACATTTTATGGAAGGGAAATGGTTTGTTTATCGGATTTTGTTTACCTGAAACCTGAGAGCTTCCGAAATTCCCTGGACTAGGCAGGGGGCTTCGTTGCGGCGAAGACATGTTCGGTATGCCACAGGTTGGCTGAAAATACCACAAGGATACAGTAAAGAAAGCAACACATTTCACATTATACTACTAGACTGGCAAAAGTATAGCAATCATGATTTACAAAATTTCTACATTTTTACAAAACATTTATATACAAAATGCATATTTCACGACGCATCAACGGATCATGTGGCTTGGACGAAAAGTCTCCGAAATATGTTTATATGTACTCCAAAAGCTTTGTGCAAGTTATAAAATCTGTGTCATTCTGAAATCAAAGTTTTACACAAGAAAATCCAGCACTGTATTTCTACAAAAAAGTTTCTTCTCACTCGCTGTCCGACGACTGACACGTCAGCTCCCTGGAAGAGGGCCGATATACCGGTCTGGTCGCCTTGCAGATTAGCAGCTGCCCGGTTAACCGATTTATTCATCTTCTTTCCAAATTCGAGCTAAATCAAAGAAAAGCAATACAACCTGCGATGGAGACAGACAAAGCAAATGAAAAGAACAAAGACTACACCCATATATCATAATTAATCATGGTTCGAAGCCCATGTCAAGATAAAAGCAGCACTCCAAAAACCCCAGTCAGAAAAAAGGAGGTTCCAATTTTGATGCATGCGATTGCATCAACTACGCGGTATGAAGCGTTCAAAAACAGTTATGGATCAAATCTCAGAAAAAAAGTTAAGAAGCCTTGGAACCCCCAACAAATAAATTACGTACTGCTTGATAGTTACGGATCAAATCTCTCATAAAATTAAGAACCCCAAGAATCCGGATGGAGGCATCTGCAGCTAGCTGGGCTTACTTTAGGCGAAAAACAGTGGCGGGGAGAGTGGGGGGAGCCCCCCCACTAGTGGGGGGAGGTCCAAAAGTGGGTCCAAAAGGAGCCAAAAGTGGGTGGGGAATCCAAAGCGGTCTAAAGTTGCCAAAAATGCAGTAAAAATAGCGTGTTTTCTGCATATACTGCTGTAACTATGCTAAAACGTGCTCAAAAATTTAGTTTGAGTACCAAAATAGACGATTTTTGACAAAAAATTCCGGCGAAGACGGAAAACTTTTGAAATTTTTGACCAAAAATCCGGCAAATTTGGCATTTTGTGGGCACCTTATAGTGAGTGGGGGAGGGAAGCCCAAAAAAGTTGTGGGGGTGGGACCGAGTGGGGGGAGGTCCTCGAGGGGGGGGTGGGAACCCAAAAAGTGGGGGCGCCCCCCCTCCCCCCTCCCACAAAAGTAAACCCAGGCTAGTGATCGAGGCCGGCCGGCGGCCTGTAAGGCCAGTTTCTGTCCTGGAGCATTTTGCAGTGCAGCTATTATGACTGATAAGAAAGTAATACTTAAGATATTTCCCGTCTTATGGAAAATAATGTAAACCGCTACACCACCTCAAAGCTGTGTGGAAGAACGAGCACACAGCTTCTAGGACTTAGTTGATACTCAGCTTTCTACAGACTGGGCTTATTCTACTGAGAAGGAGTGGAGCGTGGGCCCTCCCCATAAACGCCCCCCCCAAAATCGCCCACCTCCCCAAAACTGGGTGCCTTTTGGTACGGACTTTTGCCCTGAAAAAATCGCTCAGAAGGCCAAATTTTTAGTTGACTTTTGACTATTTAAGCGCTAAACCCATTTATTTTTGGCGAATACTATAAAAACACTGTTTTTAAAACAGCGCAATCTTTAGCATGTTTTTAGAAAAATTGTGAAACATTTTCGCTGACCCCCCCCCTCAAAATGACTCGCCTCCGAGGGCCCCCCAAGAAAAATTTATAGAATAAGCCCAGAATTGAATCTGCACGCACCCCATAGACAAAAAACTACCCAAACATTTATTCCATTTAATCTTTAAAACATTTCCAAGTATATATATATGCTTACCTCAACCTCAAACGCATCTCCGGGAGCAATATCGGAAGATCTTCTGGACTGTGGACCACCGGTGCTGGCATCTGGTTGCTGGCCATCGGGGGACTGACTTGGGACTGGGGGAGGGTCACTGGAACCAGAACTTCCATCCGGAGAACTAAAATCTGGAGAGCTGCACGAGGCTGAAACAAGAAAGGAGGATAACAATACACATGACACAAATCAGTAATCTGTGATAAGAATAGAATAGAATAGAAGAACAAGAATAGAAAAGAAAGAAATGACAACTTCTGCTATGACTACAGTATTGTCAGTACATAACAATAGTGCTTTGAATAAAAATATATATGGAATTGCCACTCATCCACTGAAATTGCCGAGTAGTTAAGGCATCAGATGATTAGAAGTTTGAATCCTCGTCCCCTCAAAGTTATCTCAAATCCTCCTGAGCAAGGTAGTAGAGCAGTAGAGCATACGTACATAGGTAGTATAATAAAACATTACATCTATGGATATTGTCTGTGCTTTTTCTAGTCGAAAAAAGTGGGAGTGGGCAGGGTATTTTTTACAGGGGGGGGGGGCTGGCCCCCCCGAAATTGACCTTCCCCCCGAAAATGCCTTCCCCCCCCCGAAATCGCCCCCTCCCGGGATTTTTGCTTCCCCCCCCCCGGGATTTTTTGGATGCCCAAATTTTTGCCAAAAACAGGCAAATTTTCAAAAATTTTTCGGCTTCGCCGAAGATTTTTTCGTAAAAATAGCTATTTTTAGCTTAAATCCTGGCATTTTTGAGAACTTTTAGCGTTTCACCATGCAAAATACGCCAAAAAATACCATTTTTTGGCTCATTTATGCAAAAAAATCTTCCCCCCCCCCGAAAATTTCTCCCCCCCCCGGGCCCGGGGGGGTCCCCCCCGGGAAGCCCCCCCCGAAAAAAATACCTAAAAAATACCCTGGTGGGGAAGTGGGGGAGCCCCCCGCCGCTAGTGGGAAGGCCAAAAGCGGGGGGATCCAAAGTGCTCTAAAATCGCCAAAAAAGCAGTAAAACCAGCCTGCGTTCCACATATAATATACTGCTGTAACTATGCTAAACAACGCTCAAAAATTGAGTTTCACTACCAAAACAGACGATTTTAGAGCAAAAATTTTCGGCGAAGCTGGAAAATGTTTGAAAATATTGACAAAAACTCCTTAAAATTTGACATTTTCAGGGCACCTTATGATGAGTGGGGGAACCCAAAAAAGTGGGGGGGAGTGCGGCGAGGGGTCGAGTAGGAGGACCCAAAATATGGGATGGGAGCGTCCCTCCTCCACTTAAAAATTCCATCTCTCATACTCTTCCAGTAGGTACCTTCAGGAATCTGATGTTTCAGGTCAGGATATTTCTGTTCGGTGTGCGGGCGCAGCTCTTGCCCGACTCTGCACGACCCGGAAAGTTTCCGCATGAGGACCAGCTCAGGAACTTCACATTATTATGCAATATTATTTTGCGTTAATATATATACGTTAATATATCCGGATATCTGGTTATGCGCCTATTGAAAACTCAAGTTCAAGAAAATTTTTCTATTTCACAATTGATATTTCAATTTTTTTGGTGAGCTGCATTGATCCTGCCATCGTGCACACTTGGTTTCAAAAATATTTTCGGAAAAAGTTTTGAAAATTTTTTAAAAATTTTGAAGTTTTCGTCAAAAATTTGTTACGCAATTTTTATTGCTATTCCTGAAATGTATATAAACGGATATCCGGATATTTTTCTCAAATCGGATATTATCCGGATATCTGGATATCCAGTGTCCATCACTATCAATTTCATTGAAATTATATCTCGTAATTTTGTAGGACTTACCATTATCCTGTGAGCTTTGCAACTGAGGCGATACGACAACATCGGACGCTGATGATGATGCCCCTTCTTCAACTGCCCGGGGTCTCTCTGGGACATTGGAACTACTACTCTGGGTCGGCTCCTAAAACAATCAAAAACCGTTAAATAAGTCACAAACTTATTTTGCATAGTCTTGGATAGCGCTGGCTTCCATTCCAGAAAATTCAAATACGTAAGCAACCTTTACGATTTCAACAATCCACGATTACATCAGATAATACATACATATATGTATATATACCAGAACGCACGGGGTCAGATTTCAGACAAAAACTAACTTTCGATCTACTCCGTAAACATGTATATCAAAATTTGAAGGGAACTAAAAAATTTAAGGTATAAACAACAGAACTTCTGTTTAAGAAAGTGTTTGAAACCACCCCCCCCCCCACCCACCACCACTAAAAAATGCCAGATTTCCAGGAACTGTTTGTTTGTAGAAACATTATAGGAACGGGGTAAAAGTTTAGGAACAGGATCAGGATTCAGGAATGATGGATTAAAAACTGGAAAGGAACGGCGATCTAATTTTATGGACTCAGGAGTTTTTTGTGCATGTTATTGTGCATATGCACACTTTTTTCCAAAATGCACACTCAAATTTAAAAATGCACACATAAATGCACAGTCAAATTTTGTTTCCGCTAACCACAAAATGCTCTAAAAAGTTTCCAAAGTGCTTAAAATATTAAAAAAAGCTCTAGCTTTTAGCTGGAGGCTACCGCCCCCAGACCCCCGCTTCCCTTACTATTTTTCGGTCATGGCATGGCCGCAACGACCTTACTTTGTTTTATTCTTCTTTACTAAAGCCACTAATTACGTAATTATTGAAATATTTTTGCTTTAGGTTGTAAGTATTTATACATATTATATATACTGTGCGTTCCTTCATCGTCAAAAATAAACGGCTGAAGCCAATTTCTCTTAAACTATTTCTTTACATCTTCTTCCTCTACAACGGTTCGTCACGTACAATGCTAGCTCTCTCATTTCCGTTTATTAATCAGTTAAAGCAAAGCCTCAAAGTGAGGCATCACAGTGGGAAGTCTATCCTGCTGGAGTTGACCTATGGTTCCCATGGGTCGACTGTCCCGAACCCAAAGTAACCCAAAGTAAGTAATCAGTTAAAACGGTTAAAAAAGTTGTTCATTAAAATTTCTTTCGTGTCCAAAATTCCAAAAAATTCTCAGCTTCTGGGGGACTCCGCCCCCAGACCCCCCGCCATCGAGTTTCAATCAAATTTCTTCTTTATATAGATATTAGCGGGGCTGAATTACATCAATCCGCAATTTCAGCTCGGAATTTTATTGTTACTTTGAAATTCTTGAATTATATACATAATTATATATATAAAGTTAATAGGTTCACTGCATTGCAGATGTCAAAACGCGACACCTTTATACGTTAATTTGTTAGTTATGCATTTGCGTAAATATCAGTATACACGTGTGCTAACCAGTTAATATCAAACATCATGATTAAAACATCAACTATATAAAGTGTGGGATTCCAGTTAAAGCCAAAAATAAGTAGAATACAAATTTACGGCCAAAAATGTACGTTATAGCTCAAAATAAACAATTTTTTAAAAATGCACACATTTTTTCCAAAATGCACACTATTTTTTTAAAAATGCACAAAAAATGCACACTTGTCCGCGACCAAAAAAACCCTGTATGGACTGGAATAAGAAAGACATCATACCAGAATATATTATTATGCATACGCATATTTTTATCAAAAGTATTAGGAGAATCATAGCCCTCGGCTAATCATCATCCTTATGAAATTTCGAAATGCTAGTTTCAAATCCCGAAAAAGTGCTGAACAAAGTTTTAATGTATTTTTGCAATGATTTAAGAAATTTATGTACGGAAGCCACAAAACAGTTAAGCTTGGTTCGATTGTGTCTGAGTGGCTCAATCGGTAGAGCGTTGGCCTAGACAGCCAAAGGTTGTGGGTTCGATCCCCACCTCAGCCCCGAATTTTCTCGGTTCAGCCAATTTTACAAAACAAAATAAGGAGAACACTGTACAGGTACTGTCCCATCGTTCCTGATTCTGTTCCTGAAATTGGACAGCCATTCCCTATTCTGAAATTAGACCACGTTCCTGTTCCTGGTCTCAGACCTTTGTTCCTGATCCTGTGTACGGTTTTAGACACGACCCCGTTTAAAGCTAGACCCTGTGTGATGGGGGTTACACAGTTCAGGATGCAATCACTGGAAAATTTTAAACTCCTGAATGTCTGAAATCTTTTTAGTGGGTCCCCCACTTTTTGGGTTCCTCCCCCCCCCCACTCACAATAAGCAGTGGCGGCGCCAGGGGGGGCCCGGGGCCCCCCTTTGCGATTTGGGCCCCTCCCTTTGGTGTGTCGGGCCCCCCCTTGAAAAATTTTTCAGCTGTTTATATGCATAATTTGAGTGTTTTTAAGAAATATTTTTTTAAAAATCGGCAAATTTTTGCCAAGAATCGAAAAAATTTTGCTAAAAATGGAAAAATGTTTGCTAAAATTTGAGAATTTTTTGGGAAATGAAGGTAAAATTTGCTAAAATTTGGCAAAAATTTTGGATTTCCCAAAAAAAGGTCGCCGGATTGTTGGGTCGGGCCCCCCCCCTTCAAAAAATCCTGGCGCCGCTACTGACAATAAGGTGCCCTGAAAATGCCAAAATTTAAGAACTTTTGGTCAAAATTAGTCAAAAAGTGTCCGATTTCAACGGAATTTGTTGGTCAAAAATGGTCCATATTGGTACTAAAACTTGATTTTTGAGCACTTTTAACTCAGTTATATATAGCAGTATATATACGTAGCAAACAAGAAATTGTTACCGTATTTTAGACAATTTTATTTCCTTCTTTTGGTTCTTCCCCCCCCCCCAACAGGTGGCCTCACTTTTTTGGCCTAGAGAAAACCCAGAATGTTCAGAACCTCCAGATTCCAGAACCCTTAAACCCCCTGATAGGGTTGTTCCGGGTAGCGACCGGGCCGGCCCGTGTTTAGGCCCGGGCCCGGAAAATTTGTTGTTGGGCCCGACCCGGCACTGTCTGCAAACCCGGCCCACTACCGGGCCCGGCTGTAGAGGCCGGGCTCACCCCGGTCCTGCCGGGCTCTTCGGGTCTCCCGGGCTCACCGGGCCTGCCGGGCTCACTTTGGAGGAGCGGGCAGGACTCTGGACAGGGCCTGATAGCAGACTCCGGGCTTTGATCAGGCTTCGAGTTTGGTATCGAACCATGGGCTTCGGGCCGGTCCGGTCAATTTCTTATCGTCATTCGTCCTATAGCACAACTAGTGATGGGCACTGGATGTCCGGATATCCGTTTATATTTCAAATTAAACTCAAATTAATGAAACATTACCACATTTTGACCAACATTTCAAAATTTTTAGAAATTTTTCAAAACGTTTTCAGAAAATATTTTGAAACCAAGGTTGGATGATGGCAGGATCCACAAGCGCACCAAGAAATTGGCAGAAAAATTGAAATTTCAAATGTGAAAAAATTTTCTTGAGCTTGAGCTTAATAGGCGAATAACCGGATATCCGTTTTCGCAAAGCAGGAGGAGGAGGATATCCGAATATAAATAAATATCCGGTGCCCACTGCCCATCACTAGAAACAACCCTACCGCCAGCTATTTAAAACTACGTATGTAGATTCATAGTTGCGGATCAAATCTCTTAAAAATTAAGAACCCCCAAGAACAGCAAGAAGCCGCCCCATCAAAAAATTCAAAACTAGGTTATTCAAGTTAGTGATCAAATCCTTCGAAAAGTTAACAACCCCAAGTACCCAATTGAAAAATAAAATGAACATACATAGTCACAGATTAAATCTCTAAAAAACTTTAAAGCTCCAACCCCCCTCCCCACCTTCCACACTGTACTAAGATCATAACTTACATCGGTCTGAGAATGAAGGGGACGTCGTACAAGATCGCTGGCACTGATATAAGAATGGTCGGGAGGTCTTCTAACAAGATCGCTATCACTGACATTGACATAGGCTAAAATCACAACAAAAATACATTAAAATATATAGAAGTCACTTTTCACAGACTTCGCACAGAAACCTTTTGGCCGAGTGGTTTATTACACGGTTTTTGTTCATCTGACGGTTGGTGGATCAAATCCTCCGATAGAGATCAACAGGTTCAACTCTAGTTCTCTTAATCTCAAAGCCAAACAAACTCACTTCATGTAAAAAGTACGTGTATATGTGAATGAACAGGGTATTGTTTACTGGCGGGGATGGCGGAGTCCCCCCCCACCCCGAAATGACCCCTGGGATTTTTGCCTCCAGCCAGATGTTTCGGGTGCCCAAATTTTTGCCAAAAATAGGCAAATTTTCAAAAGGTTTCCGACTTTAGGAGGAGATTTACCCTAACTGTCTATTTTTAGCGTAAATAACCGCAGGCAGTATTGAGACTTTTTACCGTTATTCATGCGAAAAACGTCCGAAAAAAAACGATTTTTGGCTCATTTTTGCATAAAAATCCCATCCCCCGGGATCGATGCCCCACCTCCGAAAAAATCCCTAAAAATGGTGGACGTAGCTGGCACCGCAGGTAAACCAATCACATTCATTTTAGGAAAGCAAAATGCATAATTATCAACCACCCCCAAATACCACCCCCAAATTCCGACCTCAGTGTGATGGACATCTCGCACCCAAGTTCAGGCCCTATTTATTTAAAGACTAAAATTATCGGATTAAACGGATAAATTTAGATTGTTTTAGCCAAATTTATGGTCTGTTCTGCTTTTGTTTAGCAGGAACAGAATTGTATAAGACAGTTCGATTTGTGTTTCATTCAAATCAAAATAAAAAGTTTCTTTCAGCCGCCAAGGTTGTAAACACTAAAACCATCGAATGACACTAACAAAACAAACAATACAATTTTCTGAAATTGAAAGACTTGAATTGCATACTGGAAGTGAATGGGAACTACCTAAACTGATCTGAAACAATCTACAACATCTAAAAAGCCAGAGACAACTTCTACGTACTTCAACTTCAAGTAACAAAACGGGTGCAGGCAGCCAGAAAACTTGAATTCAAAAATTTCGCGCCAAAACAAAACAGGGAATCAGAAGCAAGCAGGTTTCAGCGCCCTCAATGGCTGACGGTAGCTGATGAGTAATGCAGTATATTTTTAGTCCGTTTAATTCGCGCAGCTGCAGGGAGATTAAAAACCAGTTGAAAATGCAAGCGGATTTAAAAAATTAAAATTAATCTTTAATGAAACAGCGATTAAGCCGGTCGGATTAAATTTAACACTTTCATTTTTAATCCAAAGTGGTAATAAAAAAACTGGATTAGATTGAAATTTTAGTACTAGGCGCATTAAAGAAATAGGATTAAATTAATTGTTTCTTTAATGAGCATTAATTTTTAATAAAATCCATTTAATCTTTAAAGAAATAGTCCTGTAGTCTACAAGGAAGGGCTGAGTGTCTCACTCTTCCTATTATGAAGTTTTAGTTCAACTGATTAGACATATTTACCACGAGAGGCTGTGAATTGAACAAATTGAAGTTAAATGCAATTTTGCTCTCCTAGCTGGGAACGTCTTTAATGATAGCGAAGGAAGAAAAGTTAGACAGATAAAAGTAATGAACTGAACCTCTTCTTCGATTTTGCGACTCCTGGTTGTTCGACATCGCAGTAGGTATATCACTCTTGCAGGACAGACAAAACTGAAATAAAGATAACAAACGATTTAATTAAGGACCTCAGTAATTAAGAATTAATTAAATAATTAAGAATAACAGATGGTTCTCGTTCTCAGGGCTCTACTTTTATCTTGAAATATGCCTCAAATATGGGTTTGGCCGTTGTAGTTGTGTAAAGATTTGGTTCCACGCTCGGGCCGGTCCTATCAATGTTCTTAACCTAGGTTAACTCATTAACCCGGGTTAAAAATGGGTTACTAACCCAAACCCCCTCCTATCAAAACTAGGGTTAACCCGGGTTTGCTTAACCCGGGTTTCACATCGGGGTTAACTGGTTATTTTGGGGTTAGCGCTAACCCCAATCCTATCATTAAACCCGGGTTTAGAAATCGGGGTTAAAGTGGGGTTAAACAGGCCTAAATTTAACCCTTCTCACCTAGGTGGGTTAAGTCCTTAACCCGGGTTTGCATTTTGGAGTTAGTTCAATTGTGTTGATTTCTTGTTATATTTGAGTTTGTTTTCTTCATTGAAACATTGAAACATCAATAATTGAAACGAACCAGAATACAATATAACAGATATTAGTGTTTGAAAAGACAATTTCTAGCTACAGAAAAATTGTGGATATTACTTCCTGAAGACATTTATATAGGACCCTAAACTACCCTAAAAATGCGATCGAAACTAAATAACATTGTATTTTACAAATCAGAAATGAAATTCTAAAAATTCAAAAAATCTATGTACAGCTAAACTTGTCATTAAAGGGCAATAAGTTGTTGTTGGGCCTTCGTCAGTAAGCATACATTTTAATTACGGATGGGCCATATGGCCCATGACTAGGGTTGTGCAAAATACAAAAAAGTGGGGCCGGGGCCGGCCCCCGGCCCCCCCAAATCGGGGGGCCGGGCCGCGGGCCGGGCCGCTCCTTTGGGGGGGCCGGCCCCGGGGGCCGCCCCCACCACCGGCCCCCGGGGCCGTGCTCAACACCGGCCCCCGGGGCCGAGTTCACCAACGGCCCCCGCGGCCCCAATGCCAGAAAAATTTCCCTTATAACTATAATGATTTGAAAATAGTAATGTTTTGAATAATTTTATCCTACGTCGCTAGTTTGCGTTATTTTCTTAGCTCTGGAAAAATAAATGGGTATACCAATAAATGACTCCAATACCTTATTTTCACACTACATATCCAAGTTAACACATCCTGCCAGTGCAGTGGCACATAAAACAGATTAGTATAAAAAGAAATTGTACAAGTCAGAATTGACAAAATTGAATGCACTGCTTACAGGAGCCGTTTTGTCACCTATGCTAAAATTTCACCTTAAGCTAACTTCTCACAGAAAACTATCGTTATTTTGCCAATCCCTTGCCAATGCAATCTCCAATGCCAATTTTCAATTTCAAAGGTTGTAAAAAGACCTGTTGTAAGGTTTTACGTGTTGTAAGAAACGACTGTTTTAATATAAAACAATGTGGTAATTAAGCGGTTGCAAAGTGCAAACTAACACATGAAATTGACAAAGGAAATTTCAAATTTTATGCGAAACCTATCATTTTGCATATTATTCGAAAGCTCTTGGATTCAGTGTTAAAGGAGCTAAGCCGATCAATTGGAATAGCTATAATAGTTATGTAGCTCCATATATTACGGAAAATTACTTTTTGAATTAAATTGTACACCATTAAATTCGCCATCTTGTATCAAAATATTTGTCTTTGCATGTGCAATCCATTGCAACTAAAAATTGTGAGATTGGGTAAATACCGAGCTTTTTCTTTGAAAAGATCGCGTAAAAAAACTACAAAAATTCCTATAGCATCCACAAAACTGTCTAAGCGTGAAGGCTAAAGTAGAGTTAGTGAATGTAGAAATTGATCCTAACATGGATCATACATTCTATGCATCTTGATAGATAAGAACTGATTTCCGATTACTAATCTGTTTCAACAATAATTTTTCCAAAGTATTTCCATCGAAGAAGCTATCTATATAAGATGAAATCTGATCGTTTGCCAAAAGCTACAATTAAAAATAGCTAACAACAGCTTTATTTAATGCGTTAGCATTGGAAAAATTCGTACTTTTCACATAAAATCGAAATGGGGGCCGGTTTGGGGGCCGTGACCGACAACGGCCCCCGGGGCCGTGTTGGGGCCGGCCCCCCGATTTTGGGGGCCGGGCTGCGGGCCGGCCCCCGAAAATAAAATGTGGGCCGGGCCGTTTGGGGGGCCGGCCCCCGGGGCCGGCCCCCCGGGGGCCGGGCCCACCACCGGCCCCCCGCACAACCCTACCCATGACATCTTATGTTTGGGACAGGGTCCAGTTACCGCGCGGATGGCAGTCTGGGCGTCTGCTGCTTTTTTCTTCAACACGTCTACCCTATTTTGAAAGAAATATTTCTACACCTGCTGGAAAAATCGAGTTTCAATATCCTTCCGCCGACAATGAAAAGTTTGATGATTCCAAGCCATATTCTAGCACTGCATTCAAACGAATCCAGAGCCGGCTGTATAATTCGTCGGAGGAAAAGTCGTTCCACCAGGTAATACAGGATGTAATGCAAATTAAAGTAATGCATTACTTCGACTCACGCCTACATAGAAATCAATTAGTTGCTTTTCTGCACTTAAAGTTTAGCAAAAAATTCGTACTTTTCCTGATTATGAGCTTGACGCTTCCAACTTTTTCTCGGTACATGTGGGACCTTTTAATGCTTACATGCGAAATGTGCAGCCAAAACTGTAAAGTTGGTCATTTTCAACTGTTAGTCCTGAGGAAATTCAGTTGAACTTTTTTGGCCACGTTTGAACTGTTCCAGTTTTTGAGTCGTTGAATTTGTTAATTCCGCCATATCTGTTTACACTTTTTGCTGTTGGTTTACTCTACTTATTATAAGTCTGTTGAGTTCGTTGAGTCTCAGCTCACGAGACCTTAGGTCATCCCAGTTATCAAATTTGATGGAAACTATAGGCGCTTTCGGTATGAGAATATGTTGTTAGCTGTGTTGATAGGAAATATACATATCGATTCCGGGTTTCCAGGAATCAAGCCACAGTTGGATTTGTCAAGTGTACCAATTATCTAAAAACTAAAAACAATTATTGAACTAAAAAGGCCAAATTTAGTAAATTACTATATTAGACTGTTTTATATATTGCAGATTTTATGGATAGTTAAAAGCGGTTATAAAATTTGTCCTCGGCTATCCGCCTTTACGAGGGCTAATTTTCAGGAATTACGTATATGTCGCAGTCTAAAAGCATTTTCCGTCTAATTGCAATTAGACGGAGAATTTCAGTCTAATTGCAATTGGGCTAGTCGAATAGCATGAGACTGAGCGAAATGCTGTTAGACTGAAAATTTTCAGTCTAATTGCAATTAGACGTACCATTGTTCGTCTAATTGCAATTGGGCGAACAGAGCCTCGTCTGATGGCATTTTGATGTAAAAGTTTTGGTTAATGTCTAAGAACAGCGCTCACTGTAACGTATACGGAGAAGGGCTAGAAAGTCGGAAAGTACGTTTAAGTAGCTTTGGAAACAGCGTAGAATTTCTTTTCGTTTAGAATTGAAAACGTGAAAACCTTAAAGGATTTAAAAGGTCCAAAGGATTTTGAAAACATAGTAGAAATTTCTACAACTTATTAGAATTTGAACTTAAGCTTAATTTTTTTTTGTCGAACTATTTGGATTCAAGTTTTTATACTTTTTAATATTTTTATTAAGATATTTGCTGGAATCCTCAAAGTAAAAAACTGGGTTAAAATAAAAAAGTAACAGTATTAACTTCTTTCAAAATGGATTTTCTTGTTAAAATTATTTCCTCCCCAGTGTAATGCTGAATAAATTAAAGTTCGATTGGTAAGGTTTGAAAGTTTTAAGCTTTGGATGTATTAAAATTAAAAGTAAATTATATATAGAGGTGATAAAGTTTTAGGTTTTCAATATTAAACGAAAAGTTTTATTTTTAAAGTATTGAAACGTTCTTTTTTTTTTAACCCAGTTTTTTTACTTTGAGGGATTTTGAATAATAAAAATTTCGTGTAATATAAAAATATTTAAAAATTGTATAAAAATGAGATCCAAATGTAGCGATGTCAAAATATGAAAATTTTAGTTAGTTGTAGAATTTCTACTTGTTTTCAAAATCCTTTGGAGCATCTTTTAAATCCTTTAAGGTTTCACGTTTTCAATTCTAAACGAAAAGAAATTCTACTTGTTTCCACTATTCTTAATGACGTAATATCTTCCGACTTTCTATGCCCTTCTCCGTATACAGTTACAGTGAAGCGCTGTTCTTAGACTTAACCAAAACTTTTCTCAAAATGCAATCAGACGAGGCTCTGTTCCCCAATTGCAATTAGACCGAACAATGGTCACGTCTAATTGCATTAGACTGAAAATTTTCAGTCTAACAGCATTTCGCTCAGTCTCATGCCATTAGACTAGCCCAATTGCAATTAGACTGAAATTCTCCGTGTAATTGCAATTAGACGGAAAATGTTGGGGGGTTAGTATAAAATGCTTATAACCAGGCCTAGAAGGCAAACTAAAAAATTTGCGTTCGTTGCGATAACCACACCCGCAGCCAACTCTGCTCCCTCCCTAAATTTGAATCTCCAACTTCCCCAAATCCCTAGAAATGGTACATCTAAAGCCTCCCTTTCATTAAAAATTTGATGTAACTGTCATGTGATGAACGATAAAGCAGGAAAAATGCGTTAAAATAATCAGTTTCAAGATGCAAACAATCATTAATGTGTAAAAATTGCGCAAAGCAAGAAAGATTTATCAAAAACAATTACACGCAATGCAAGAAAACCAAACAGTTCATTTACGGTCACTAGCAGCCTTTAAGGTGGTGATTCCTTTTGGGCACATATTATTGGTTGACGGTCCAAATCAAGATGAAATTTGATGAAACTTTCCAACTTATGTTCTTTCAGCATTCTAACACACTCCGCGCAATCCCACTTCAAAACTTCGACGTCTCCGTTCAGGGCAGTTTTTGTCGATTTTTAGCAATTAGACAGTAGCTTCATAGCTATGATTGTATTCATTCGAAAGATCTTGTTGAGCTCTACATTTTTGCTTTCTGAAGTACCTTTAGCTTTCTATATAATCCGATGGCGTTGATATATACTTGTCATTTTTGCAGAAATCAAATAATCCGCCATATCTTAGGTACGCAACGTAAAAATTAAACAAGGGTGTCAATTTGAAGTCTCGTCGGGACGATTATTCATGGCTTGTAATCTTCTAAATCTTCCGCCTGCTATCTAAAAAATGTATTTTTTGTAAAAAACATGACCAAATTTTTTCAGCGATTGTGGGTTTACAGAAGCTAAGGTTACTTACTACGTGTTTTAAACAAAATACCCAGGGACCCTTTTTAGTTGCCCCGATTGCTGCTTTCGAGCTAAAGTGTTTGGTTGCAAAAGTTGGTAAAAGTAGGCAAGATCCAGGTTGCGCATACATTTTAGTTAATTTCTTTATAACGAAGAGCGGTTTCATAATAATTAAAAAAGGGTCCCCCAGCTATTTGATAGCGGAATCGAATGACATGAACGACGCCTCACAAAAAAATTTGCTTTAGTCTGCAAAAAATCTGGAAAATTAAATTACTTCGAAAATGCAGTAAAATAATTGTCAAGAACTAAAGTTATGTTCACTGTATTCAATAGAGAGAGAAAATATTAAGCTCCATTTCGATATAAAAATGGCTTCTTAACTCCTAGGAATGCATGAGTAATAACGGTTCAAAGTTGATGTCTCCAAAAGGAATTACCACCTTAAGAGAAAACAGGGTTAACCCAAACCCGGGTTTGCGCTAACCCGGGTTAGGGTAACCCAACCCTAAAAATGTTTGATTGGACCGGGTTAACCCCAGGGTTAACCCAACCCTAGGATGTTGGGGTTAACCCCAAAATAGGGCCTAACCCGGGTTAAGCTTAGCCCCATTTTGATAGGACCGGCCCCTGGAATCGAACCACAGACCTCTCGGACTCCAGACAGGATTACAAACTCCCTCCACCACGAAGCCAGGAGGAATGAATGAACTCAAAAACTTCCATGTCATTGATTCTTTCTGGACCGTTGGAAGTGAAAAAAATGGGAAAAATTAGTTCCGACAAAATACAAGAAGCGAAGCGATCAACAAAAGTAACAACTAATTAAACTGCAGTCATACAACTGTTCGCCTAATTAATTAATATAATAATGTCAACAATTTCAAGTTACCTGTTTAAGAAATCGACTCAAATATTCACACAAAAATAAAGCCAGATATATGGACCATACACTAAACTATACATCAGCCGTGACAGAGTAGCCAGAGTAATAATCTAATAACGTATATAGCACTAATTTCTAACTGAAACAAACAAATTAGAGCAAATGAGAAGATTAGACTGGAGGATTAACCTGTACAAAAATAGTAATTCATTGTTGTAATAATTAATAGTAACAAGAGTACATAATGTATATTATGTACTCTTGATAGTAATTTAATTTATTAATAGGTATAGTTGGTTTCAGGTTTCGGCTATCGCTTTTGCCAGATTCTGCAAGATTTTCTGATGCAGGATTTTAATCTTGTAAATGAATATTCCTTGTACATATGTAATTAAAAAGAAAGTTGCACATGAGTAGGCGCCCGAAAAAATTGGTCACCCGGCAGAACTCGAACCCGCGGCCTCCTGCAAAATGAGCAGACGCTAACTTTATAAACATCTTATAGTCTGCAATTGGTCCACTAATCAAAAGTTGGAAATTTAATTAAGTTTAATTAGGTTTAAGAGAGTTATTGGTGGAAAGCTTTTTTATTTGTGAACTCAGCATATCCTGGATCCAAGATTCCGTATTAATCCGGGTAATGTCAAACTTGAATTTGGTTCAGAATTTTACAGCAACTTGAAATGTTCCAACAAGTAATCTTTGGAGAAAACAGCAAAACTATATATAATTTAGCGTTTAAACAAAATTAATAGTAAAATTTTGTGTACTGTATTTAAACTCAAACTTGAAGAAAGCAACAATTGAACTTCCAATTGAACTGATAGACCTCGCAAATTTTGCAACATCCCCAAGTCAGGGTTTATTTCAGTTGCATCTGAATTGCTGCCAAATTTCCAGCCAACATTACATCATCATGTAAAACCATTTAAATACTGAATTGATTAATGGATGGCAATTATTCAATTAATTTATGGTGTTGAACACCCTATTCTCAGTAAATTTACTCATTATTCCGGTATTTTTGAATATTTGTTTTACTTCTTCCACAGAGTAAAAATAAATGAATAGCAATTACATAAATTGGTATAATGAGAATCTTTCTGACTGCACAATTTTTCAAAATTGTACTGATACACTCATATGGAAACTGAATCACTAGGCTATCAAATTTCAGCCCGCAGGATTCCCAAAAATTAAATTGCCAAAATTAAATTGCCGAGTTTAGATTCGATCCCATAAAGAGGTTAGCGTGAATAATTGCGTTGTTTGCCAACTGTGCCCAGATTATGTAAGAATTTAAAACGCAAGCTGCCACGTATTGCACAGCACAGGCGATGGATTCTATCACAGAAAGCTGCTATATATTTCTTTAATTGTTCAAATCGCTCAAACCAGTCTCACTCCGACATAGAATAAGTATATACCAGAAAGAAAGAATTTTCCAACCAAATTCCCCTCTTTTGTGAAGCCGCTTGGAAAGTTGTACATCTTGATGAGTTTACCAATCCAAGCAGACAGAACAACTTACATATTACCTATACATCTTATCCAAAATTGCTGTGGTATATATAGGATGAAATTGGAATTTTGTTAGTGAAATTATTTCTATTCATTGCTTTGCCCTGATCAAGGGTGTATCATAGATATCTATTATATATACACTCTTGTCCTGATCATAAATGACAAAAATTGTACTTTAAAAATCACAATTTAAAATGCAAAAGTTCTGCTCCTGAAATGAGGGAATTTAAGATGATCAAGCACAGAGTTGGAAGTGGGCCGCGGGTACCCGTGGGTCGTGGGTACGCGCGGGTCGTGGGTACCCGCGGGTCAACTTTCAGTTCAGTGGGTACCCGCGGGTCAGAGCGGGTCAAGAGTTATTTTTGCTTGCACCTATTTTACACTAAATTTTGGGCTAATTTTACCAGAAAATTTACAATTTATGTTAATTTTTCAATTTTTCTTTACCTTTTGGCTCTTTTGTACATACATATATATGTCTTTATACATTATAATATTGCTTTCACGATAAATTATTTATTTCTATTCTGTCATGAATCTTCTGTCAAAAATGTTTGAACGGCGCAATAATTGTGGGAGCGGGAGAGTGAGAGTGCTGATTTTATTGGAGCATTTTTTCACCCGTTTGTTGATCTGTCAGGAAGCAGAGCATAGTTTTGCCAGTCTAATCAGAACGATTTTTATCTATCTTTTCATGAAAATGATGTATGATCTACAGGAAACATGAAAAAATTAAGCAAAGTTCCAGCCGACGTCAAAGTCGGAACGAGAACCTTAGATTCGGACTGTCAAGTAACCAACCCCTGAAATCGATACCAATCCAACTTGATGTCGAGGAATATGGCACAAAAGATTGCAATTACAGATATATTAGGTATACAACACAATTGCATGCAACTTAACATCTCTTAATAT